>JABFFJ010000096.1:0-55135 GCA_013623715.1 Fusarium verrucosum
AAATGAAGGTAAACATTTGGTTATTCCTATATCATTTTTTTTTTGCTTTAAAAGTATTGTTTTAGATTGTTTTAAATTATTATTATAAATTTTCATCTTAGTATTTTTTTTTCTAAATATTTATTCTTTCTTTTATTTTTTTTCTTTTTAATTTTAATGCTAATGCACTAGTAAAAAGATCTGTATGATATGCGACAGATTTTAAATTAATTATATTATATTCTATTTTTTTTCCTAGAATTTTATTTAATATGTTACTTAATATAGGTAAAAACACCAATCTGTTGAATTTATATTGATTAAGAGAATACAATAAATCATATTTTCTTAAGTATTTTAGATATCTTCTAGTATATTTCTTAAGAATAACACCTCAAACTTTTTTTAAATAAAGATCTTTTAATTTTATAAATTTATTTAAATATTCTAGTTTATACTTTATAAATTTGGTTTTTCTTATTATATCGCTAATAAATATATATTGATCTTTATATTCACTTAAGATTTTATAAATTTTTTTTATATTTTGTTTATACAATAAAAAATAACGTTTGGCTATTATTTTTTTACTTATTTTTTTATTTATTTTTAAATATTTTTTTTTTAATACATTTTTTTCTCTATTTAGAGTATATAACGTAATTATTGCTTTATTATTAGTATGTTTAATTTCTGCATTACTTACGTGTATTCTTCTTAATAAATTACGTCTTCTTTTTAATAATATAAATCTAGATCCTGTGTATTTATGATTTTTAAAATATAAATTAAAATAACCTTTTATTATTTTGTTTATATTTAAATCATTAACTGGTATATTCTTTAATGTATTTTTATTATAAGAATATATAGTATTTTTTCATTCTTTAGAAAATGAAGGTAAACATTTGGTTATTCCTATATCATTTTTTTTTTGCTTTAAAAGTATTGTTTTAGATTGTTTTAAATTATTATTATAAATTTTCATCTTAGTATTTTTTTTTCTAAATATTTATTCTTTCTTTTATTTTTTTTTTTTTTATATTTATAATAAAAATGTTGGGTGTAAAAAAGGATTATTGTTTAGCTTGCTAATCCTTAAAAAAAATAAGGATTAGCAGGCTGTGCATATAACTCACCTTATAGTCGTTGAACGTCTTTATCTTATAATTTATGCTAAGATAAATTTCGCTTCAAATTTACATAGCAAGCTAGTAATTTTTGAAATTAACCCAATATATTATTAATTATCCTTACTTCTCAGCACAGGTAGTATTTTTTTTTTGTATTTTTCTTATCCTGTGGATAAGAAAAAATTAGTGCGAAGCGTATCCTTTGGATTAGAAGCAAGCGCAATAAAAAAAATTATAAAGCTACCTATCTGCTAATTTCTGCTACATTCCTTATCCTTTGGATTAGAAATAGAAATACAGAAGTATGCTGTGAAATAAAATATTAAAGGACAAACATCCCTAGCGTAGCTTTTCCAATAATCCAAGATCTTTCCTTGTTGCATCTTGTGATCCTATGCCCTGCTTACGCAACTGTAAGATTTGTTGATAATCAAACAGTAAGGCAAGATTTAGCCGTTGAGCTTTTTAGATAATTAAAACATAACCATTAGAGCATAGCCAGATAGCCTGTCTTAATAGTTAAAAAAATATTAGCTAGCTTGTATCCATATCCTTTAGCTTGCGTAGTATTTTTTTTATATTATAAAAAAAATTAGTACTGCGCAATATTTTTTTATAGCGAAGCCTCGCTATAAAAAAAAATCACTAAGGCTAAGGATTACTAATATGCTTAATATTTTTATTATCTCTAATTTCTATATAGTGAAAATCCTACCTTTTTTTAAATATATATACAACGAATGTACATACAAATAATTTTATATGATTAAAAATAGTTTCTATTCTTCTAATTAGAAGCAGAACTACCTTAAATCGCAAACAAAATAATTATAAATTATTAGACACTCCTGTTTACTCTTTACAGGGTCTGTGCCCCACATAAACTGTCCCCTAGCGATAGTTCCTTAACCAAGGGTACTTATCTATTTCTGCAGACATAAATCAAAATTTAAGTTTAATCTATCATTGTGCGCTTAAAGCAGAAAGGGAAATAAGCAGAATTAGGCTGATTTACTATGCATGAGCCGGAATGCTTACTTCTGACATCTATATTTTTTTTCATAGCGCAAGCTATGAAAAAAATCCGCAAGCAATGCTTGCGAATCCGAAGAATACAATATCAAAACCAGCTACCTACTCATAATCCTAAACCAATTCATTCATATGAAAAAAAAATAAAGGATTCTCATTGTCATAGAGCTAGCTTGTTAAACAAGCTAGCCGTCAATTACCTTATAATCTGAAAATTTTTTATCATACTCTATAATTAGTGACAGTAAAGCTGCATAGGGTCTTCTCGTCTAACTAGAGGTAAACTGTATCTGCACAGCTATTCCAATTTCACTGAGTCAATCATAGAGACAGCTGTTGTATCGTTACATCATTCATGCAAGACCGCATTTAACGGCCAAGGCATTTCGCTACCTTAGGACCCTCACGTTAAGGCCGCCTTTAACCGGGGTTTCCGTCTACGTCAAATATTAGTATATTTAATTATATCTGTTAACCAGCCGGCACCGGGCAGACATCGCACTCTATACTTAGATTTTTAATCTTTCAGCAAAGTGCTGTGTTTTAATTAAACAGTCGTACAACACTATTTCATGCTTCTTCCTCTTTACCTGATATTAATCAAGAATAATGAGCTCTCCTTATCCCGAAGTTACGGTAGTCAATTTGCCGAGTTCCTTTATGATTGTTAGCTCATTTACGCCTTCGTATTCTCTACTAGCTTACTTGTTTCAGATTCTAGGTACGGTTACTTTTCATCTATAGCGCTATAGTTAACTTAAGCTAGCTATAGCTATAAATTTATTACTATTTTTCCAGTACATTTTTCACTTAAAATGTCGTCCTTAGTACAAAAGATTATCTCATCGTTTAAATCTTTAGATAATATAAACTTAGAGGCCGTTACTTAATTTTATCCATAAGCTTTAGGCGGAAAATTTTAATTTTCTTTTAGTTACTCATGTCACCATTATCACTTGGGTTAAATTATTATAATTTCATTTAAAAAATAAAAATCTTAATTTAGCTCAACGTTCTGCTACCCCATTTAATTATAATTAAGCTTTAATTATAAAATAATATGGACAAGGTTTCGGTATATTGTTTAGATCCGATAAATTTTCGATGCTTTTAAAACTTAACAAGCGCTCTGTTACGAGGTCATAAAATTATGGCTGCTTCTAAGCCTATCTCCTTGTCGACTTTAATAAAAACCTTCTTAATTTCACTCAACTAATAATTTAGGAACCTTAACTCTTGTTCTGGGCTGTTTCCCTTTTGACATACAACCTTATCATTCTATGTCTGATGATTTAAGATATATCTTTGCCATTCCGAGTCTACATACTCACTGATAAAATCTTCACGATCCCCCAATTTGTACAAAATAAAACATGAGCTTAATTTGTTAGCAAGCTAAGCCCTATGTCTTGTCTGAGATTAAATTCTGTACCTGCTAAGATATTATACTTAAATTGCCTACTGTTATAGGTTTCGCAGAAAACCAGCTATCCTGGTCAGTATTGTCTTTCACTACACCTACCATAATTCTTCGGATATTTTTGCTACAATATTCCGTTCGGACTTTTATAATCCTGATTATGGTAAAATCACCAGGCTTCGGGTCTAACTTTAGACACTTACCGTTATTTTAACGCTCGGTTTAACTACGTATAGGCAAGCTACTCGCATCTAATGTTAACTTGGTGACCCATTATGCAAAAGGTACGTTCTAACTTTTTTTTATTTTCCCGAACTGCTTATAAAATCACTGTTTTTCTTTTAGTTCCCTCACGGTACTATCCGCTATCGCTTATACATTATATTTAGCCTTTGAGGAAGGTTCCCCATTTAATTTAAACAGTTTATCCACCATTTGACTTTCTAGGCTAGTCTATTTTAGCTCACGCTAATCATAGAATCTCTTTTGATTTCTTTTCCTGGAGTTACTAAGATATTTCAATTCACTCCGTTTATTATTAAATTTCTCTTAGAATTAATATAATTATAGGCTTGTTGGCAAACACTTGCTTATATTACCGATTGCCTATTTCATAGCAAGCTAAAGAAATTAAAAGCATTGGCCGGCGTATATACACAATTAGCTAGCAAACCTATCTATATAAATAAATTTCTTTAATGTATAGCTTAAATTCTGCAATAATTTCTCTTTATACTTATATAATTTAGATGAGATTGCTCATTCCTATTCTTCTAATTAAAAGCAGGAATAACAAATTTCTAAATTACATTTATAATTTATATATCAAAAGCTGTAAAAAAAAAATAATAAAAAAGAGCTTTAGTCATTTTTTTTATTATTTTTTTATTGCTTTTAGTCATTTTTTTAGTCATTTTTTTTTAGAATTAAGTAGTACTGCTTATTTTTTTCTTGCGCCCAGCTAGCACTAATTTTGGTATTATTATACCGATGATATTTTCCTAGTGGGGCTAGGAAATATATTATTATAGAAGTGCAGCAGAAATATTTATTTATCAATCTTTTTATCTCTAATACTTCTAAAATTCATCGGATTATTATGATTCGAACATAACTAGTCTTCGTCCCAAACGAAGTGCCTACCCAAGCCGGCCCTAATCCGTAAAAAAAAACAAGAGTACTTGGATTTGAACCAAGAATTTGAAGGTTGAAGCTTCCTATTTTGCCAATTAAACTACACTCTTCAGAGAATATCCGATTTGAACGGATGTGGCTAGAATATAACCGAATAAGGCTCAAACTTACCGCCTTAAACCGCTCGGCCAATTCTCTTTAATTCCTCAGCGAATCGAACGCTGATATCATTCTTATCAAAAATGCACTCTACCGTTTAAGTTAAGGAATCTTATACAGAATTTGCTTATCCCTATTCTTATAGCCAGATGTTACAGTAGCGCTAGAATAATAGGCGCTGGCGCTGGCTCTATTTCTCCTGGCGAAGCATTATAGAATAAAGCAAGTCTGAATACTGAAAAATGAAGGATTTGAACCTTCAACTTATTGTGTGTAAAACAATCGCTCTACCATTGAACTAATTTTTCTTTACCTGTTTGCTGTTACCTAGCACATATGGGAGTAAAAATAATAACAATTAAGGATATATATATCCTATAGCTTAAAAAAAAAATATATTTTTTTTTTCGCCCTCCGGATAGCTTGCTTATTTTTTTCTTCGAAAAAAATTAGTTATCCTTCGGATTAGTGCGAAGCGCGAATAAAAAAAAAAGAATTTATTCTTTTTTTTTTAGCAGTATTTTTTTTTTATAATAAAAAAAAAATTATGAAGCTGTAGCAAGCTACTTATTATTTTTTTTATTGCTAGAAGAATAGTAAATCCTGTTAATCATTCCGGCGTTATATTAGCTGTACTTAACACAGGTAAATTTGTGTAATTTTTTTTTGTAAAAAAAAAATAGAGGCTGCTTATAAGATATACTATTGAATCGTCTTCTCGTTTTTAATAGTAATTATTATAGCACCAGTCATTGCTAATAATAATATAAAACTAGCCATAAATATTCACATATTGTGACTTGTGTATAATATATGTCCTATTGTAGCTATATGCCCCGTTTCTGCCATGTTAAGGTCTCAACTATTACTTGATACAAACATAATATTTGCATCTGTAATAGCTAGGTTTTTATTAATATAATTTAATATCTCGCTAAATTTATTTCAAGGCAGATAATATAGTATAGTATTTAACTTACTGCTATAGTTATTTAATATCGCCATGTAATAAGGTAGTATTTGGAATATAGTAAAATTTGCAAGGATTGTAATAAATAAACCTAAAGATACACTATTTCTATTATTACTCTGTAATTCACTTGTTCTTATGTTTATTAACATTAATATAAATAAAAATAATATTGAAACTGCCCCGATATAAACAATTAAATAAGATAAACCTATAAATGTAAGACCTATTAATATTAAATATACTGATATATTTGCAAATAAACCTATTAGAAATATTACTGATACAATAGGGTTTTTATTTATTATTATTAAAATTCCGCATAATAAAGCTGTTATATTAATTATATCTAAGGACCCTGTTAAATACCCATTCGAGAAAATCTCAGGTGTAGCTAGAAGTTGATAATACATTGTATTTTTATATTTATATTAACCTAATAATTAGGATAGCAATAAAATTATATCTCACCCTTTAACCTGTAGCATAGTTTTAGCTTGCTTTGCGGATTTTTTTCCTTTAGCTTGCATATCCGAAGGGAAAAAATATGCATAGACGAGCGAGGTTTATTTCTGCATAGTGCTACGCTAGAAAGTTTGCTATAGCTTTGCTATTCTTCTAGCTATCCCTGTAATTCCTATTCTTATATAGGAATAAGTAAATTAGCTATCCTTTAATACCTATATATACATAATCCCCCCTCCCCTTGCTGTCTTGCTTATTCTTATAGCGAAGCCTATCCTTTGGATTAGTAATTTTTTTTTATTAATGCATATTTTTTTTTCTTATCCATATCCCTAGCTTGCTAATTTTTTTCGAAGAAAAAAATAGGGATAAGAAAAAAATTAGTTATCCTTCGGATTAGTGCGAAGCGCGAATAAAAAAAAAGAATTTATTCTTTTTTTTTTCCTCTCTTTTTTCTTTAGCTTGCTAATTTTTTTCGAAGAAAAAAATAGAGCAAGCTAGAAAACGGAGGGCGCTAAAAAAAATACAGCCAGCTAAAAGCTAAAGCAAGCAAACAAGCCTTAATAGAGCTTGCTTATTCTAGCCTAGCAGGAATTAGTAAGAATATTTTATCAAATTTATCTATATAAAATAGATTACCGCCTTAATTAAGACTTAATCTTATCTGTTTTTATATATAGGGAGGCTTTACCTTTTTATTCCTAGCTGTATTTTTTCTTCGGTGTAGCGCTAGCGCAGCAAGCTATAGATTAGCAAGCGCGCTATTTTTTTTATATATATTTATATATATATATAAATATTACTGCTCGGTTATTAGCAAGCTAGTAATTTTTTTCTGTAAAAAAAAAAATAGTAGCGGCGTTCCTTTTTTTTATTATATAAAAAAAACTAAAAACGGCCTGGATAGATAAACCTAGTAGTGCTATAAAAAAAAATATTTTTTTTTTATAGCTATACACTAAAAACGATAAAGGATAAAATAACTATAATTAAATGCTACAAATAAACAGTTTAATTAGTCATCACCCCCACCAAAATCAAAGGGTTCTGTATCACCAGTAACATCACTTGAGTCCTGTTTAAATCTTTTAGGTGGTTGAGTACTAGAGTCTTCACTCTCTTCAAACATTCTTTTATCAGAAGATGAAGCGTTAATATCCTTCGCAGCAACAGCAGTCGATGAAGAAGGTTCTAGACCTGAAGATGCACTACCTCCAGCAGGAGCTGTTGCATTATCTGGTCTGTTTGAAACATTATCTTGTAGACTAGGTACAGATTCCCGGCTCGGGATAAATCCAGGTGGACCAAAACCAGCAGGTACTAGGCCTTCTTCTTGACGTCTTGTTAATTCTGCCTGTAAGGCCTCACCTCGATTATTTCAATCTTTACGGTACCCACGGGATTCTTCATCATCCTCTTCTATTCCCGCAGACTCAGGATTATTCACTATATACTGAATATCCTCTATATATATAGCTAAATCACTATTGGGAATATCTCTAGGAGGACAAGTAGCCATCGCGTCACCTTCCTCTCCTCTACCTATCGCTGAACGACGGCTATCTGATTCATATCCATCATCACTACCAGGACCAGGAAAATAAGGAGGATTAGGAGCATGTAACGGGTTGTTGGAAACTTGTGGTATAACTGCAGAGTTATTTCCGTTATCTCAGGAGTTAGAGTTATTACCGTTAAAGTTATTTTCTTCGGAGTTACCATCTCCAGTAGCTAATCTAGTAATACTAGTGGAAAAAGGTTTAACCATAGTTAAATTTAAACCATTAATTGCTAATCTATTATTAGTGGAAAAAGGTTTAACTATAGTTGAATTTAAACCATTAACGGCTAATCTAGTATTACTATATGTATTACTGCCTGTTAAAGGTTTAACTATTAAATTTAAACCATTAACAGAAGTATAAGTGGTTATTATACCTGTCTTAATTTTTTTTAGTAAAATTAATATTTCGGTTTTAGCCCTTTTGCCGAAATTTAAAAAAATTAAGATCCTCAGTAATACATAGAAACGTATAGAAAAAGTCAAACTACATCCACGAAATGTCAGTATAGTATTCCAGCTTCATAACCTAGATGGTGATGATCTGTTAAATGGTATGAATATATTCTTCATAAAGCTACTGATAAGAATATTGTACCTATTATAACATGGAACCCATGAAATCCAGTACCGAAGAAGAAACATGTTCCAAAAACCCCGTCACTAATAGTAAATGAAGAAACGCTATATTCTACCCCTTGGAAAAAAGTGAATATTAAAGCTAATAGAACTGTAAAGATAGAACCATATAATGCTCCTTTTCTTTCTCCTTTTATTAATGAATGGTGTGCATAAGTAATAGTTGCCCCACTAGATAATAAAATTACTGTGTTAAGTAATGGTAATTCAAATGGGTTTACTGGTTCTATACCCATAGGTGGTCATTGAGCTCCTAATTCTACAGTAGGTGTTAACGCACTATGGAAGAATGCTCAAAATATAGCTACAAAAAATAAACCTTCGGATACTATAAATAGTATTACCCCTAGATTTAATCCTTTTTGTACAGCTAAGGTATGATTTCCTAAATATGTCGATAGATATTATAAATATATTTCTATATTTTTTGGACTATATCTTAATTAATGGGTTAATATAACGCATTAATTTTTAACATCTAGTCTCTGAAGACCCTAAAAGATATTTATCCGTCTTTTAGTTTCCTGCTGATTGTCCTAATTTGAGGGTTTTCCAGCAATTTGTTAAATTTAAAGAGAGCACATATATACATTAAATTATTATTATTATTATTTAACCAATAGATTTTTTATTTTTAATCTACCTTCTTCAGTAAGATGTTGTTTAAGTAGTATCATATTATATACTATTTCTCATTTTTTAAAATCAGTAAGTTTATCCCCTATCAAAGGAAATTTATTAAAATAATCTATAAGAAAATTTACATTTTTTATAGATTGTATACTAACTGATAATACTTCCGAATTGGTATTATTCTTATATGTTTTTAAATTAGCGTTAAGAAATAAAGCTAAACTTTCCATAAAAGGTTTCATCGAGGTTGATGTAGCTTTATCATATAAACGTTGATCTAATCTAAATTTTAAAGAAACATTTTCACTTACAGATCTTTTACGGGTTTCAGACTTAGGTCTACTTTCTACATATTTAATACCGAAATGTCCATCTGCTTCACTAAAACCTGAGAATCAACTATTATCTGTAAAGTTAGAATTATCTAATAGACTTTCCGATATATTTAAACCATATTTATTATTCATAAAATATATTAAATCATTAAATCTCTGATTTTTAGGAGTTCTAAGCTTTCCGTGTACTAAATTTATAAAAAGAATAATACTTTCTTTATCTCCAATAATATAACGAAGAATATTTTCTCCTGATTTTTGAAAACGCCCTATATTACCTAATTCGGATTGTATAAATGAATACATACCTATATTATTAATATGGGAAGTAAATACTATTCTGGGATTAAGTACTCTATTTAAACTTGTAACTCCCAAAGAAGGAAGAGAAATGGAACCGTCTCCTTCTAAAAGACCTGCTAAATAATAACCTAAGTTATTATTATTAGTAAAAACTGTAGTATTATTTTTATTCCTATATATGTATAAAGCCTCTTCTATATCAATAGAAGGAATTTTTTGTGTAATATTCAAATAATAATTTAATGTATTTTTTAATTTTGGTTTACCCTCTGCTATTATATCTCTAAATCATAAAGACATAGATGCTACTAATGTAATTAATGATAAGTAAAACACTATATAGCTATTATTAAATAGATGCATAGATAATGCTCCATTCACTGTTACTCCAAATAAAGCAATACTTGTATACAGCGGTCAAGGTGATGGTGACACTAAATGGAACGGATGATCCTGAAAATTACTTCTTATTAAATTTGTCATATAAATTATATATTATAATCTTTTAGTTATACACATAATTAAAAGCCCCTAAGATGAATCGAACATCTATCATAATATTAACAGTATTATGCTCTACCGTTGAGCTATAGGGGCTCAAATAGACAGCCGGAATAGCTTCTAATCCGAAGGATATAATAAAAAAAATATATTTTTAAAAGCTTTTAGCTTTATTACAGCTACGCTACTAATTCCTGCTACACTTCGAAGAGGGATTAGCTAATTAGTTATAGAAAAAAAAATACATTTTTAATTAGTATACCCTTCAGATTAGGAATTAGCAAGCCTTTCTTATTCGCTATGAAGGCTAGAAAAAAAATAATTTATTATTTTTTTTTATAGCGCCGCTTCGCACTCCTTTTTTTTACTTATTTTATTCTATTTCATAGAACTAAAATAATAAAAAAATTAGGGCTAGCTTGCTAATCCGAAGGATATAGCCTGCGCTATTTTTTTTTTATAAAAAAAAATGACTAAGGATTGTAATTATTTTTCTTTCCTGCATGCGCTAGCTAGTAGCACTAGAAAAAAATAATTTATTATTTTTTTTTATAGCTTTAGCATATTTTTTCTGCTATAATAAATTAGCGCTATAAAAAAAAAAGAATTTATTCTTTTTTTTTAGTGCCGCTTCGCACTAATTCCATATCCCTCCGTGACTTGGAATAGCGCAAGCTATGAAAAAAATCAGCTGCACGCTAGGATATTTATTATTATCGCTAGAAGAATACGCAAACTAGCTATAAAAAAAAAAATAGCTGATAAAAAAAATATGCAGCATAGATAGAAAAAAAAATATGCTAAAGCTCTAATACATTTTTTTTACTCTAATACATTTTCCGCTATATGTAATATACATAGACTGCTGTTGTGTTTTTTAATAAAAAAAAATTATAAAGCAAGGAATAAAGCTAAAAGCTAAAAGCTAAAGCTAAAGCTATGCATGATGACTACGGAAAAGAGGTGATTCGAACACCTAAATGTATAAAACATAATACTTAGCAAATATCTTACCCTACCTATGGAAACTTTTCCAGCATTAACATAAGCTTGCTATAAAAAAAGGTATTTTATAGCGCCCTCCGGTTTTCTAGCTTGCTCTATTTTTTTCTTCGAAAAAAATTAGCAAGCTAAAGAAAAAAGAGGAAAAAAAAAGAATAAATTCTTTTTTTTTTTATTCGCGCTTCGCACTAATCCGAAGGATAACTAATTTCTTATTCCTTAGCTTGCTATTTTTCTAGTTATTGCTACATTCAGTAGTGCTAAAAAAAAATTAATAAATTCTTTTTTTTACTATTTTTTTTTTACAGCTACGCTACTAATTTTTTTTATTATTTTAGTTCTATGAAATAGAATAAAATAAGTAAAAAAAATGAAGGGCTAGAAAATACAACAAGCTATGAAAAAAAAATCAGCAAGCTAAGGAATACACTAGCGCCAGAGAAAAATGGCGAAGGCTAGCTGGTATTATCCTGCGAAGGATATGCAGCAAATAAGAAGGGTAGCATAGATTAGTCTGCTAAAGCTTTAGTTATAGCTAAAGGCCAAAAGCTAAAAGCCATACATTTTTTATAGCTTGCTATGAAATAACACAACCCGAATTATATAGCTAATCTATAAAAGCTGTAGCTCCTCAGGAAACATATAGGCTACGTGTGCTACTATACGAATTAGATCAGAATCGAACCGACATCTACTTCCGTGACAAGGAAGTCCTTTACCTATTTAAGTTACTAATTCTAGGAGACAAGAGATTCGAACTCTTAAAAGCAACAGCTATTGAGTTTACAGCTCAACCCTTCTTACCGATAAAGGAACCCTCCTTTAGATAAGCTTATTTTAGCCACATTCCTTATTCCTTACGTAGTGCTTATCTTTCTAATATTCCCGCAAGGCAGGAATTAGAAGCGTTACAGCAATATAGCTATAAAAAAAAATCACTAAAGCCAGGAATAGTAGCCGAAATACAGAAATAAGCAAGTTAATATCCAAAAGCTACCTATTCTTTTATATTAAGGCTGCGCTAGCTAAGGCACATTGTTATATGATTACTTATTTTAAGAGTACTAAATTTGCATATATTTGTGTAATTTTTTTTTGTAAAAAAAAAATAGTGCGAAGCGGCGGGTTATTTACATAAACTTGTTTTGGATTCGAACCAAATACAACCAGCTTCCAAGTTTTGTTTTAGTGTATACTAAAACGTATTATTATAGTTAAAGTTAATAATACCCGGGCAACTTCCACTACCCGAACCGTATTTCGACTTAACACTAATCAGAGCCACGCATACGAAGATTCCCAATAAAAGAATATATAAAACCTATTTGTTTTTTTTACTTGTTACTAAGAAAGCAAACTTATTGCGCATGCCCCTTTCAGCATGTGACGAGTGGTTAGTACCAATCCGAGGATTATTCACCGTGACATGGTGATTCACGATTACTAGTAATTACTTATTCATATAGTCGAATTTCAGACTATAATCCTTAAAATTTATATCCTATTTTTTGAGATTAGCTTAAATTCACATTTTTGCATCTCTTTGTTTAGGAATATGTGGCACGTCTATAGCCCACAATATCAAGGCCATGATGACTTGTCTTTGTCCCCTTTATCTTTCCCTATCTCCGGGAAGGATTGCTTTATCGTAAATAAAATAAAATAAAGCCAGGGATTACGTTAATTTCATGGAAACCACAGTTTCACAACATTAACTGGAAACAGCCGTGCAACTCCTGTAATAAAATTATTCAAATTGTGGTAAGGTTTTTCGTGGGTCATCGAATTAAACAACATACTTCACTACTGGTGTCAGAAACGGTCTAGTGATTTCAGTTCCTGCGTTGCCACATTACTCTTGAGGTGAAATGCTTACACTTTCATTTATAGACCAAATAATTTTTAATGCCTAGTTTATAGCTTTAGCTTGCAAGCTAAAGCTACTACTGACCTATAAACATTAACTATTAACCCAACCTATGGCATTCATCATTTACTGCAAAGACTACTTGGGTATCTAATCCTGTTTGTTCTCTGTGCCTTCGTCCTTCAACGTCAGTTTTTACATAAAGGGTTGCCTTCGCCTTTACCGAGTCCCTTTGGTATGACTGAATTTCATCTCTCCTCCTCAAGTACTACCCTCTTACATAAAACTCTAGTCAAGTACTAACATTTTATAAGCTATATTGACCGTCTGGGTACCCTTTAAACCTAATTAAGATGAATAACACTAGTCTCTCACGTATTACCGCGACTGCTGGCACGCAATTAGTCAAGACACGATATATATACTGTCATTATCAATATATAAACAAAGCTTCATTCAATTCTAATAAAATCTTTTCATATGGGACGGCCAGCCCTATGGTGTTGTATAACTCGCCCTCACAATAAGACTTCTCCTAAAGATATCGGGCTTGACCCATAGCTGTTTTGCTCCCCATACTGGAAGACTTGCCACTTCTCCAAGTTGCCAGTTCAGCCGTTAGGCCATTGACCAAGATTCCTCACTGCTGTACTAACTTGCATTGGGGTTTTTTCAGACCCAATGTGGTCGATCAACCTTTCAGATTCGACTACGAGAGTTTAAAGCTAGTTAAGTCATCACCTTAACTACTACCTATCTCGAAGATATTTATTATCCTCTTAAAGCAGAAACGATAATAAGCCAAGCCAAGCTTAACTTTGGCAAGTACTTATTCTTTCCTTTATTTATTATGAAGGATTTACCTCCACTTTAAGGCCGGCGAAGAATATCATTATACTCACCTGTACACCACTTTTTAACAGCTTACTAATCCCTGCATATTTTTTTCTTTAGTAATTTTTTTTATTATATAAAAAAAATATTGCAAGCGCAAGCAAGCTAGAAAAAATATGCAGGATAAGCAATTAAAACGTACGATTAGCATGTGTCAAGCACTTGGACAGCATTCAATCAGAGCCATCACCAAACTCAACTTTTATTTTTTTGATATAGATCATTCATATATCACTAATGGATCTAAATCCTTTGACCAAGGATAAAATATAAGCTATATAATGTAAATTTGACTAAAAAATATTTTTCTATAAAATACTATATGCTCGCTATTTTTCATATAAATTATATAAATAATTTTGTATTATTTTCTTCCTATATATTATATAACTTTTATTAATTTCCAGGGTTGCGCAAGTTAAGCAAAGCAGAGTTTAGTGCTTCTTTAGTTTGCTTTATAGCAAGCTAAAGCTATGCCTTGCTATTTATACGGGCACCTTAGGATAAATTGTTATTGTTAATATTAACTTTCCTCAATATAACACTTAGTAATAATAGCTTACCTATAATAGCTTACCTATAATAGCTTACCTATAATAGCTTACCTATAGCTATAAAAAAAATGTATATTCTTCGTGCTTTGCTTGCTAATTCCTTTAGTGGCTGGTGCCTATTTTTTTTTTATGACTAAAGCTAGGAATTAGCAAGCAGCAAGCTAAATATATTTGATATTCTTCTAGCTTGCATATTCATAAATTATTATAAGGACAGGCTATTGTGTTATCTTTAATCTCGGTTTACTTAATTTCTTCCGAGAACCGGATTTCCCGGCGACTAGAGTACACCTTACAGTATAATAAATACCGAAGAACCGTCTACTCGTTGCTCTTTTACAACTATACTATTATATATAGCTGATTTAGATCCGCGATCACCCATTTCTATTACTAGAATCTTTAATGATATTACTATACCCACAGTGATTTAGTAAAATCCCATTCTTTTAATTCATTATAGTTAAATTTATAACCAAATCTAATATTTAAGGTTCTAAATACGTCTGGGCTCAATTTAACTTTAAATATACAAGAAACTATGTTATCGTTCTTTAAAACTAAATGTAAATAATTGTCATAATTTTCTATATAAGTTTTTTTGAATAATAGACTATCCAAAATTAGTTCATAATTACTATTTAAAAACAACTTTTTTGTACCACTAAAGTCATTAGGTATAAATTTTTCAGGTGTTTTTCTAGATTTAAATCCATCTTCAAAAATGATATCATTAATACCACTAAAGTCATTAGATAAAATTTTTTCAGGTGTTTTTTTTCTAGGTTTAATTCCTTCATCTTCAAAAATGGTATCTTTAGTATCTATTAAAGATAAGTTTCGATTACAAACAGTTAAACTGTTATCTGAAGAGGGTTTATTAACTTCTATAATGTATAACAGAATATTATCTTCAGTGTTTTTATACATACTTATTTCTTCATTGAAAAATATTTCATCATAAACTCTATCAGTAAGTGTTATAATATGTGAATAAAAATCAGAAATAAAAGATTTTGATATAAAATCAACATATAAACGCTCGCTTCAAAAATATTCACCTGAATCTCAGTAAATCGTTACCTTATAAGTTTTATTATTATAATAAGGTAATAATTTCTCTTTAAATTTTTTTTCTAAATAACGAGAATCTAATTTATAAGGGAAAGATATAGGTTTAATTGTATTATTTACTATGTTTGTGTAATTTTTTTTTGTAAAAAAAAAATAGTGTTGAAGTAGAATAAAACCGTTTATTTAAGAGTGTATTTAATATAGATTTATTCTTATTATGACTAATCTTATTAATTTTTATTATAACATAACCTTCATACTCAGGTGTGTTGATTAAAATATCACTAAGTTTTTTTTCTAAATATAGATTAAACCCGGATGTTCCTAATTTCTTCAATAAATCGGTATATACTAACTCATATCCTTTAAATTTTTTTGATATTTCACCTGTATAAAGTTTCTCTTTATAATCCTCGTCATACATAGCATTATCAGATCAAGCATATTCACTTTCTATAGTATCAGTAAAATCTAGACATCCATTTTTAGTGCGAAGCTTAACAAAAAAGTCTAATGTGTATATAGCATTGTTAGGAAGCGGTGTTAATAAATCACTTAACGAGTTTATTAAGAATTGTTTATCCTTAGTAAATGGCATTAAATGGTGTTTAACCGAAAGAAAAGGAGTATTCGAAAAAAATCTCATATTTTTATAAAATATTAAATTGTTAATAAATTTAGTCATCATAGTTTAAATTATAGTAAAATATACCCTTGTTCACTCAGATTTACCGCTAGATATGACTTAAATGAAAGTCTTTAAAACTCTAGGCCTCACCACAGTCCTTTGGGATTTTTAGTCATTATTCCTTAGAATGCAGACGACTGTATAAAACAGTTAAACAATGTACAGTGATTAGCTGGGCCGGATAAGAAGTTTCCGTCTTATCTTTAGTTATTAAAGCTTTAGGGCTTCCCCGGAGTTTGATTCTTTTACACATTAAGTAAAAAACCTACTTTCACTTATTTATGTTTGCGGCTAGTCTTAATCCCAATGACACATTTCTAGCTAGGTATTCACGCTTCTAAATATGGTATTTTATATTTATGCCCCTTGTTACGAAATAACAAATCCATCCCTCCCTCACAATTTAATTTAATAAACTGCTAGACTAAATATATTGATATCATTCTTACACTAAACTCGTACAGCTTAATGTAAATCTAATCCGTCTTTTATATAAGAACTAGATAATACCACGAACACTTGCGCTTGAATGAATGCTATTGCTAATTCAAGACCTGAAAAGGCTATAATAAATAATAAAGGTATTAATCCTAAAATAAAGAAGATAAATCCTGAATTCATTATATTATAAACAAAACCACTTAAAATGCTTAATAGCATATGCCCCGCGGTGATGTTTGCGGCTAATCTAAGACCTAATGAGACGTTTCTCGCTAAATATGATATGAACTCGATAGTAACTAATAAAGGTAAAAGAGCTAAAGGACAACCAGCTGGTACTAATAAAGAAAAGAATTTTAGACCATGCTTTTGGAATCCTAATATAGTTGCACCTAATACTATTGTAAAACTAAGAGCAAATGTTAGCGCAAAATGTGCTGTTGAAGCAAAACTGTATGGACAACACAGTAAGTCTTATAGGCTTACTGCGGTGGACTATATCTTAATCACTTAGTTGTTATTGTAAAACAGTATTAAGTGATCTTTCACATGTAGTCTCTGAGGAACCTACTTATAACATGGCTTGTTATTTTGGTTTCCTGCTGATTGTTCATTGTTTCATCCTTTAAGATTTTCACCTGTATTGGTACCAAAAGGCATTAGAAGTTTCCAGCATATAGTGAAATTTATTATATTTTATTATTATTTATCTATGATATTACAATTATCTAAACATTTATTTATTCTTCTATTGTTATTCTCTTTCTATTCATATTACTTTGAATTAACTTTATCTTTTCTAATCCTTCATCTGTTAAATGAGCTTTAGATTTTGTTAATTTGGCTATTTGTGCAAAATCTAAGTAATCATATTGTTTAGTTCCTAATAATGGATATTCGTTTAAGAAAGGTATTAGTTTATCACTTATATCTGAAAAGATTGTTACTAAGTATTGACCTTCATTACGTTTTGGTGATCTGTAATATCTACCACAGTTTAGATAAGTAATTATATCCTTTAACAACTCTTCATCTTTAATATGCTGAGTCAATGAAAATCTTAAACTAACATTTCTATTATTTTTAGTTATAACTTGAAAACTTCCTTCAGCGTCTATAAATCCTCTAATTCAGTTTAAGTTTTTAATCTTAATATTTAAAGTGTTATATAATACTGAAGGTTTCCTTACTGCTTTTGCAGTAGGAAAACTCTCTTTAAACTTGTCAGATAGACCTCAATTTAATGTAGCTTTAATTCCTACTAACTTCAATACACCTTCTATAGATAAATGCTCTTTATTCTTTATTATAGCTATAGCTTGCTTAAATAAAAGATAATCAGCTCTCTTTTGAGATATTAAAGGATAACTATCAAAATGATCTGTGATTATTTGTAAATTCTTTAAAGAACTCACACGGTATTGCATAGAATCAACTCCGTGTTTATAGATCTTTCCTGTTTTAAAAGTTCTTTGAATAGCTTCTAATAATTTAATATCTTTATTATGTAAAGATATACTAAAGATAGGCTTAACTTGTCAACCTGTTAAGCTTCTATCTTCTTTAAATATAGAAAGTGAGAAACAACCTTCTCCATCCACAAACCCTGTAATATAATCAGGATTAAGGTAGAAGGTGTTTTTATGGTTAAAACTATATCTAGCTTGCTGATTTTCTGATTTTTTTTTATATAAAAAAAAATACTGCGTAGCTGGAAAATATGTACTAACCTTAGGTACCTTTATTTGTGTATATGACTGATAGTCAGAGTTAGAAGAAGAATATGATTGTATTTGAAATACTGGATTACATAGTAATCCTAATGCTTCAAATATGTTTGAGATAAATAATGATAAAATATAAAGGCTCCTGTTAACCATCCCTATTAAATTATTCATTAAGATAAATATAAATAAAGTATATATAAAAGGGAAATAAATTTGACCATTTTTAGGGTTTATTTGATTTGTAACTATATTATGTATAGTTACGTATAAAGATTCTTGAGCTATTGATCAGCTATTACTAACTAATTTATTATAGTTAGTTGAAACTATACTTAAAACTAATATAATTAAAGCTCCTATTGTTAAATATAATCCTATGTTAGTTAAAGATAGATGTAAGTTACCACCTAAAACTTCTAAATTTAATATGTCTCTTATTTCAAATTGATCTAAAGGACTTCTTATTTCTTTAGCTTGCGCTAAGAATAAATTTTGTTTTTCTACAGAAAACATCTAGTAGTATTATTACTACTATAATATATATAAATCTTTAAAAAGCTAAATATTTGCAAAATAGATGACTAACTTTAGTTTTTAGCCTTATTCCTTGCATATTTTTTTCTAGCGCCCTCCGAATAGCTTGCTAATTTTCCTGTATTCCCCAACTATGCAGGGAATGAAGGAAAATAGCCATAGCATGCTAATTTTCTGTATTCCCCTGCGTATTTTTTTTCTTTGAAAAAAAAATCAGAATGAAGCAGAAAAATAGAAAGAGGCACGCCATAAAAAAAATCAGTGCGTATTTTTTTCTAGCTTGCTCTATTTTTTTCTTCGAAAAAAATTAGCAAGCTAAAGAAAAAAAATCAGTAGCTGCGCTTCTATAAAAAAAAAATATATTTTTTTTAGCACTTGCCAGAATAAGCAAACAGCAGTCAAGAAAAAAAAAATAATAAAGGCTTTTAGCTTTAGCTGTAAGCTAGGTATAGCCCGTATAACTAAACTACTCATAGCTATCAGTGTAGCTTATAACGCTAAAAGCTCATGTTTATGAATAGCGTACGCCCTTTGGAGTGCTTGGCTAGCCAGCAATGGAGGATTTTTTTTTTATAAAAAAAATTACTGCGTATTTTTTTCTAGCTTGCTCTATTTTTTTCTTCGAAAAAAATTAGCAAGCTAAAGAAAAAAAATCAGTAGCTGTAAAAAAAAAATAATTTATTATTTTTTTTCTAGCACTCTTTGCTAGCACAGCGAAGCTATAGCAAGCTAGGGATAAAGTTAGCTAAAGCTCTAGCTTTAGCTTTATTCAATATCCTACAGATTAGCGAGCTAATCACCGAAGGATAGCACTAATATATATTATATACTATCAATAAACATACGTGATAAGAATAAACGCACTAATCTTGGTAATATATATTTAGATAATACGTATAGAATAAATACTATTATAGCAAAAGCAAATACTATTTCATTCATATAATAAAAAGGTACTAATTGTGGCATATTTATTTAGATTATGTTAATTATAATACGTGCACACAGCGTCACTCGTAGGTAAATAAAAAGTATATAAGAGTAGCTTGCTAATTTTTCTAATCCCTGCTACTGCATATTTTTTTTATAGCTTGCATATCCTCCTAGCGATGCGTATTTTTTTTATATAATAAAAAAATACAGCAAGCTAAGAAAAAAAAAATTACTAAAGCTAAGGAATATGCTAGTGCTATAGAAAAATTAGTAAGCTAGAAAGAGTAGCCGGAATAAGTAACTATGAAACACCGCTAAAACTAAGCTTATATACTATATATTAAACTATTCATAGAATAATCTAATACGTTTAAAATTAGAGAAGGGTATACACCCAATATAATTGTAAATAATACTAATATAAATAATAAGATAAATTCTCTTTTATTTACATCGTATATACTTTCTTCTAGGAATCTAGTGAAAGAACCACCGAAAGATATTCTATTAAACATATATATAGTGTAGGCTGCAGAAAATACTACAGAAGAGCAAGCGAAAACACCTAATATAGGTAATCTTTCTATTATACTATAAAGTGACATAAATTCACCTACGAAATTTAAAGTTAATGGAGCACCACAATTACCTAAAGCTAATATAAAGAATAATATTGCAAATATAGGCATTAATTGAGTAATTCCTCTATAAAAATATATAAGTCTAGTACCTGTTCTATCATATAATATTCCACCTGCACATATAAATAAACCACTTGACACAAACCCATGAGCTAAGCCTAATATGATACTACCCTCTAATCCTTGTATAGTATTACTAAATACTCCTATTAAATATACTGAAGCGTGACAGACTGAACTATAGGCTATTAGTTCTTTTACGTCTGTAGTTCTTAGTGTACTAAAACTAGCATATATAATTGTAATTACCGCTATAGTAAATACAACAAAAGTATAATCTAAAGAAGCTTTAGGTAATATAGGTAATATTAATCTAAATACACCATATAGACTTAATTTTAATACAATTGCGGCTAATACAATACTTCCACCTAAAGGAGATTCAACGTGAGCTTTTAATAATCAATTGTTTAAAAATATTGTAGGAGTTTTTACTGCAAATGATATAAATATACCTATAAATAAGAATATCTGAGTTTTATATTCAAAATTTAGTTTAAATAAAGTATCAAAATCTGTACTACCCATTATAGAAGATGTACTTAAAATCGACAGTAGTAAAAATAAAGAACCTCATACGTTCACATAATTAATGCGTTTTCTTTAATTTTGGGTTACTTCAATTCATACCGGCTAACCGGCAATTCAGATAATAGTAAAGGATCTTATTAAGGCTATAAAAAAAAAATATATTTTTTTTTTATAAAGCTATCTTGATAAATTCATATTTAATTTTAGAGATTTAATTTTAGATAAACCTTCTTCAGTTAAATGTTCTTTATTATACATTAGATTAGCTACTTTTTTAAAATCATGGTAGTCTAAAGCTTTAATACCTTTAATAGGATATTTATCAAACAATGGTATTAATTTTTCAAAAATATCTTGAAATTTCACGACTACATAGTAAACAGCGGACTGTTTCAACTGTAATTCAATTCTCCCACACCCAAGAGTAGATATTAACATTTCCATTAGTTCAAAATCTCTACTATGTTGAACAATATGGAATTTCAATACTACAGCTTTACCTAATTTAGTTGTAGAGGAGTTACGTATAGAAACATGAAAACATCCATCTCCACTAGCTAAACCGACTATTCAGTTAGGATTTACAGTACCTTTATTTGAAACTAAAGGTCTAGATACAGGTTTAATGTCAGGAAATAATAATTTTAATTCATCTGATAAACCTAAATTCATAGTAGCTTTTATACTAAGAATTTTTATAAACCCTTCTCTGCTTAGATGTTCTTTATTTTTAATTAATAAAATTCCATCCTTAAAGAGTTTATAATCAGCTCATTTTTGACTTAACAGCGGGTATTTATCAAAATGAGATATTACTACATCTAAACCTTTTATAGATTTAACTGTATACTGTAAAGTAGTCTCACCATGTTTTGTAATTTTCCCTATATCAAAATATTCTTGCATTTGACATAGTAAACCATAGTCTTTTTTATGCAGGGTAATTTTGAAAACGGCTTGAATTTGATAGCCCATTTTATAGCTATCACTTTTAAAAAAACCTAGTGAAAAACATCCTTCTGCCTCTGTTAACCCTGTGACAAATCAAGGGTCTAGAGTATCAGATCTAGTTGTATGTATAGATCTTTTAAATATATTATTTGCTGGCATATTTTTTTTCTTTGAAAAAAAATCAGCCAGCGAAGCTCCATCTGAACGGGAATGAATTTTTCTCCCAAAAACTGGTTTCCCAGCGACTAGAGTACACCTCACGAAATCTAAATTTCTAGAATTCGAAGAACCATCTACTCGTTGCTCTTTTACACCCTTATTATCTATAGCCTGTTTACACTGAGCTTTAGAATAAAGATGACTTAGATCCGCGATCACCCACATATCTACTACTAAAAGTAGCTTTTCATAAATGAAAACTAGTGATGTTACCATACCCTGAGTCATTAATCAGGCCGGTAATAAAATTTCTCTTATTACTTTGGTTACTAGAGCTTTAGGGCTTCCCCGGAATTTGGTTCTTTTACACTTGAGATTAAATGTATATAAAAATAAATAGTAGCTCGCACTTACTTTATTATCTGATCCATATAAACCTATTAATATAAATAACCAGGCGATCAGATTTATCTTTCAAGTAAGAAGTGTCTACTTCATAAAGCAACCCTACTCTTCATCATGTTGAGCCCGACCTCTGTTCATTTTAGCTTTAATTCTACGTATATCCTCTAAACCTTCAATTGTTAAGTGAGCCTTCTTTTCCATCAATTGGGCAACTTTTCTTAAATCCTGGTAATCCTCAGATTTTACACCTATAATTTTATATTTATCAAAAAAAGGAATAAGACATTTCATAAAATCTGAAAATTTCGTTGCAGTAAACATCACGGCATTTTGAGAATGTTTATTCACTGAACCGTAGCCTAATAAATTTGGTAAACTCATAATTAATTTAGAATCTCGAGAGTGTTGAGCTAAATCAAATTTTAATTGAACGGCTTCGTGCGAAGCGACTAACTTTGTTTTAGATTTATAAATGTTTACCGTAAAACAAGCTTCACCCGAAGCAAACCCCGCGAATCAATAAGGATCGTCTATGGCTATATCCTCAACGATAGGTCTTTCAACCGGGACAGTATTAGGAAAAGCTTCTTTTAAACTCTCTGAACCTCCTAAATTTATTGAAGCTCTAAGATTTACAATTTTTTGAATACCCTCAATAGTTAAATGTTCCTTATTTCTGATTAACAATACAATTTCCTTGAATAAAAAATAATCGGCTCTCTTTTGGGAATTTAAGGGGTATTTGTCAAAATGTGGCAATACGACATGAATTAAATCCTGGAGAGAGGCTATTCGATAATGAAGAGTGTCTTTACTTGCATAAGTAATGCTACCGACTCCACCAAAAAAAGATTGAATTAGATCTAAAACCATTCTGTCTTTTTTATGTAAACAGAATGAAAATTTAGTTTCTACACTTCAACCTGTTTTGGTATTAGGGTTTTTACGAATTCTAACTATAAAACTTCCTTCTGCATCAGTAAAACCTGTAACAAAGTAAGGTTTTAGTAAGCAGCTATCCGTTTGAGAATTAGCTACTCTAGAAGTAACAGTCGAATATAGTCTTCGACTACTTAAATGATTAGATGGGATTCTGATTTGATAGTTTTTTTCAAAACCCAGTAGAGTATATCTTAACATTGGTGAACTTAGTAAAGTTCCAATGTAACTGCCGTATACTCGTTGCTCTTTTACAGTAGTATTTTTATTTACTACTGACTTAGATCCGCGATTGTCCATTTTGTTTTCACAAATCTTAAGGCTTGTTACCTTACCTGAGTAATTACTTCAGCCACTTATAGTTTTTCAACTATAGCTTGGTACCTTAAGCTTTAGGGGGTCCCCGGAGTTTGGCAGTTTATCCCACGACGATGAATATTTCCCAAATATTCAAGCAGGAGGTAAAATTGATTCAAAGAATATATAGAATGACATTATATCTAATGTCATAAAAACTGCTAATAATAATGTTTCTAATAATAACATAATTATTAAATAAGATTTTACATTTTCTTTTATAGAGTCTCAATTAGATAATAATGCTATAGGCATTATTATTGTTGTCAATAATATAAAATATATTGAGATACCATCTACACCCAAGTAAATATCGAATAGTTGTACATTGTAGTGTTCTTGTACATACTGAAATTGATTAGTACTGTTATTAAATAAAATATACATAACTAATGATATAATTAAATTTATTATACTACTAGTTAGCGCAATGGTTTTAGTATATAACTCTGAATTTTTTTTATATGATCCTATACTAGCTACAACTATTGTTCCTAATACCGGTATTGTGATTAATGAGGATAATAACATATCTAGTTCCTTAAGAAGAGATCATTCAAATAATTTACTATGTCCGCCTATATACATGTGTCTCATGGCCTTTATGTGTGTTTATTTCTTAGCTTGCTATGTATACTTGCTTGCTTGCTAATCCCTAGCACCCTTCCATATCAGCATACTAAGACTAATAAAAAAAATGTATTTTTTTTTTATTTTCTCTTAATGGGTAGTATATAGTTAAATATATACACTTATACGCTGGCTGGCTCTTAATGGGGCGTATATAATTAATTATATACTTATCTCATCTTAGGGTCGAACTAAGATCTAAATATTAGAAGTATTCTGCTCTGCCATTGAGCTAATGAGACTAGGGGATACTCGCATATTTCTTACATAATTTTATTAAAAAAATATGCGAGTATCCCCGGGTTTGCTTTATAAAAAAAAAATTACTGCTAGCTTGCTGATTTTTTTCTTTAGCTTGCTAATTTTTTTCGAAGAAAAAAATAGAGCAAGCTAGAAAAAAATATTAAAAAAAAATAATAAATTATTTTTTTTTTAGTGCTTGCTAATAACTTACTTATCCATTATTAAGACATCTTTTTTGATTCATATTCGACAGCAACACGTAGCATTAGCATATCTGCCATAGGATGGGTATCTGTACCTTTTTCATATAGACAATTAACCGTAGACTCACCTGATCAGCCCATAATATTCTTTCTAATTCTTTGACCAAATTTATATCGATCAAACCCCCAAGAATCCTTTTGTATTTCTGCTACCAATTTTTCTTCTTGTATTTTAGAAAGGAGAATCTTGTCCGGAACAGCCACGTAACTACGCTTATCAGGTTCATCGCGTTGTAGATTAAACTTCATTTGGCCTATTATTTTACGGGAGATTGGATAGTTTTTCTTTCGGCCCGGGTCTTCAATTCACGCAAAAGTATGTCATGCATCCTCTAGACAAGTATAGTTGTTAGGCCTTGGAGAAACAGAACCACTTTCCATTTCATAACCACTTTCCATATCATAACCACTTTCCATATAATTACTAAAAAATATAAATATTATGCAAAATAGGGCTAAAACTAAAATTATTCAACCGTGAGCTTGCTTATTTTCTTCGAAAATAGCGCACAGTTTAATTTTACCTACTTCATCTATATTTATATTTTCTAATATAAGCTCTATATTTTCTAATATAAGCTCTAGTTTTTGTATTAATTGTGAGTTTTTTAACATCATAGTCATTTATTTATTTAACAATTATTACTCTTAGCCTATATTAAAATAACGATATATTTACGTTATTTCCACCAAATACGTATATTAGACATGGGACTAATATTATCAATGCGAACAGTATAGGTAGTAGTACTGTTCAACAGAATGACATTAACTGGTCAAATCTAATTCTCGGGAAAGAAGCTCTTGTCCATATAAATATAAATATGATTATTGAGCTTTTTATTCCTAAAGTTATACTATGTAAAAAGCCATCTATAGAAGAACTAGTTAAAATTTCTCTTAATTTAAAATATTCTAAAGATGTAATTGAGTTTATATCAAAAATATAAGCATATATATAATTTAATAAATCAAATCAATATACAATGTCAAATTCTAATAAATAACCTCCTAAAAATAAAATACTAGTAAATATACACATTAATACAATACTAGCATATTCAGCTAAGAAGAAAAAGACAAATATTACTGCAGCGTGTTCTGTCATAAATCCACTTACCAATTCAGATTCCGATCAAAAAACTATAACTTAAGATTATAAAGGTTTAAATCTATATTTGTCTTTATATATTAAGTTATTGTTTAAATATTTCCCCACAGTAACTTTAGATATTTCTAAATACTTGGCTAATTCTACATTATTATCAAACTTTTCTATTAAGAGTTTGCTGATTTTTTTATATATATTTATATAAAAAAAATATCCATTTATAGCTTCGCTTCGCACTAATTTTTTTTTCAGCCCCTTCTATCCTTCGGATTAGCGCAAGCTAGCACTGATTTTTTTTCTTTAGCTTGCTAATTTTTTTCGAAGAAAAAAATAGAGCAAGCTAGAAAAAAATACGCAGTAATTTTTTTTATAAAAAAAAATAGCGCAGCGCTTCGCTTCGCTTCGCTACTAAAGAAAAAAATAGCGCTAGCGCTACACAAAAATTCCTAATTCCATATCCCTCCGTGATCAGGAATAGCGCAAGCTAACCATTAAAATATTTATTTCTCTTTGTAGCCATAAGTTTTTGGGTTTCCTCACTAGGGGTTCTACCAGACATAGGGTTTAATGCCGAGCCCCTCCTTTTTTTTTTACTTATTTTATTCTATTTCATAGAACTAAAATAATAAAAAAAATTAGCTATGGCTTACTTATTAATTTTAATATTTCTTCACTGTGTATTTTTTTTCTAGCTTGCTCTATTTTTTTCTTCGAAAAAAATTAGCAAGCTAAAGAAAAAAAATCAGAAGCTAGAGCTTTAGCACATTTTTCTCTAGCCCTAGCAGAGTATTTTTTTTATAATATAAAAAAATTATAAAATAGCGCAGCCCCATACATAGGATGATGGTTTTTATCCTTATAATACTCGACCATTTTAACCTTAGCCTCTTCTGTATGTTTATAGCCCAATGAGCTTGTAGCGTCCTTTTTAAAATTATATAAAGTAGTGCATATTTTTTTCTAATCCTGATCCCTAGCTTGCATATTTTTCTTCTTTAGTAATTTTTTTTATTATATAAAAAAAAATTGCTGCGCAAGCTAAAGCAAGCTATAAATCAGCAAGCTAAGGATTAGAAAAAAATTAGCAAGCTATCCGTGCTATTTCTGATCCCGGAGGGATATGAAATTAAAGCATAGCTTATAAAAAAAAATACAGAAGAATAGAATCTTTTAGTTGTCTTTGTAATATTATAAGTACCTTGATGGATTTTTGTATAATAAGTATTATTAACCTTGTGAGTACATATTTTTTATTCTTATTAATCTTATATTTTCATATAAGTCTGGACTATATCTTATTTAATATAAGGGGCAAGCTAGAACTCGCCCCTATATTAAATGATCACGTCTAGTCTCTGAAGTTTACCAATTAATCTATGGTCGTATACCTGCTGATTTTCCATAATTCAGGATCTTCCAGCAATTTGTGATCTTTTAAGAGGCCAAATCTAACTAGCCTCAGCTAAATCGAACGGAGCACGATTAGTCTCTGCCACAGAACCTATAAAGAATATTATTAATATACATAATAAAGGTAAAGCTAATCATACTATTTTTTGGAATTGTACATTAATATTTAAATTTAAGCTATTTGTTATCATTATTATTATTAATAATACAGAACTTAACACTAATTCATAACTAATTAATTGAGCTGTACTTCTTAAAGATCCTAAGAAAGCATACTTACTGTTAGCACTTCACCCGGCTAATAAAATTCCATAAGTAGCTAAAGATGAAACAGCTAACATATATAGTATTCCTAATTCCATATCCCCTAAAGATAGTCCAGGCCCGTAAGGAATAACTGCATAACCTAATAAAGCAAATATTAATGTCACTATAGGCCCTAAGAAAAATAGTATTAAATTAGCTTGTGTAGGAGCTACATATTCTTTTAAGATTAATTTTAAAGCATCTGCAACCTGTAAATTAATTAGCATGTCTCCATACTAGTTAGACTATATAATCTTATACCCATTTCCATTTAAACTAGACAAAGTATAAGTAAAACGTTTAGTCGTTGAAGATACTATTTATTATATTATAATTTAAGTGTCCGTTTTATCTTAAATTACTATAATAAAAAGTTCCCTGCTGATTGCCTTAGTTATTATTTTTATTTCCTAAGGGTTTCCAGCAATTTGTTTTATTCTTTAATAGTATTATAAAGAAATACCATCGTTTATATAAGGAAATAGAATATAAAGATATTTCTTTCATTTAATACTATTGGCACTTGCAGATTTAAGAAGGCCATCTACATCGGAAAATTTTATAATAATGATAGCCTGTTATACCTCGCTTTCTTATATGAATGCGCGAAGCGCTTCGCGCATTCATATAGCTAAAAGCTACTCGCCTTACTAAATGTTAATTTATTCATGATTAATAATTAACTATTACTGTTTAGTATTAAAAAAATATAAACCTTTATAATTATTATTAGTATTTACATATCTTGTAATTGTTTTAGGAGTAATACCCAACTCTTTTGAAGCTTGCAATTTAGATTTAAAAGGTTGGTTATTACTTAATAAAACGTATTTATCATTTAATTTTGTATAAACTCATATGGGGTATACAGCGTTTTTAGCTATTTGAGGGTTTAAACTCAATTCTTGTAAAGTTGTTTTATCTAATTCATTTGAGAAAAGATAAATAAACTGACCTCCTTTATTTATAGTTAATTTAGTATCTAAATTATTAGAAATACTACGATAATCTACATTAAAAAACTCAGCACATTTTTGCATACTTACAAATGAAGAATTATTTATTAACTCCATAGATTTAGCATCATAAGCTCACACTTGAGTTTTACGAGTTAAAGGTTCCGATATTCATATCTCACGTAAACTATTAATTTCTATATCTGTTAAAAGTCTACTAAATAAAAAATAACCTTTATATCCTCTACCTTCTCAAGAATCCATGTAATATCTTACCACGTTATGACTAGTGTTTAAAAATTTAGCTGCTGATTCTCTAGATTTAAAAGGTTCATTATTAACTAATAACACTTTATTATTAGAGTCTATACAATAAACCCATACAGGTTTACTTTCTAAATCACTTAAAGGTAAACTTTTCTCTGACTGTTTTACTAAATTTAATGCTAGTTTCAAGTCTTCAATAGGTCTACTGAAAAATAATAAACCTTTAATAGGAACATTCGTATCTAAATATACACTTACAGTCTTACGGGCTATACCTGTATGTTTACATGCTTCACTTATACTAATAAAGTTTCTATAATTTTTATCTATATTAGTTCCATTATAATTATAAGCTAAAATTTTTATTGAAGCAGAGGTCGAGGGATAAGAATTTAATCCGGTTTCTGTTAATTTTTCTTTAGTTAAAGCTTCTTGTTTTGATTTTAAGATACTTCTTAAAGTTTCATAAACAGAAGTTTCTGAAAAATTAGAACTAAACGTAGAGTTTAATAAAGGTAAATATTTTTGAAGATAAAAGTTTTCTCTTCTACCATGTTCACTTCTATCACAAATTTCTATTATACTCAGTGTAAAATTGTTTCAACCTACTAAATTAGCAAATACATGGAATTTGTCCGTAGTTTTATGCATAATATGAGATTTAAATCTATCACTAAAGGAAGAAGTTCTACCTATATAATAAACCAAAGGATCATTGTTATACTGGAAGATGTAAATACCTCCTTTATCATAATTAGGTATTTCTTTTAAATTTCGAAAAAATTCGACTCTTTTTTCTAAGTCTAAAATATTAAAACAAGATATTAGAACTTTATCTGAAAAAGTCTTTACTGGTGCAACTCTATTTTTATAAAGTTCTTTAATCAAGGGCTGGTCGTCATTATGTAAATTATCATTATTATTTAATTTTGATGTAGTATGGAAGCTTCTCGTAGTCTTATTTTTATTTAATGCCTGTAAAAGACCGTAATCAATTGTGTTATAAAGATTTTACTCTTAATCCATCTCTCACAAGATGGTTCAGACTATGTTTTCTTCTAATTTTTTTTTATAATGTAAGTATTTCTGTCATACTATTACAAATTAAATTAGAAGGAGAATACTGAAGTATTTATATAAAAATACTCTTTAGTCGTTGAACGTTCTTATTAGTAATAATAAGCTTCGCTTCAAGTTAGCTTAACAGCTTTTCTTGAAATTCATCCTCTGTTTACCTTAATTTATAGCTTGCTGCGCTAGCGCTACACAAAAATAAGGGGGACTAAACGGGTTTTAATCCTACTGCGTTAGGACCAAGTCTTCTTTGCATACTTGCCATAGTTTTTCTTTCGGCTACAGTTACATAAGCTACCACTAATAAAGCGGGTAACATTAATATAATATTTTCAATTATTGAAATAATAGTTGGAGAGTAATTCATTTTTTTTTTTCTTATTTTTAATTATCTTTGTTAATGTGTGCTAACTTTCTAGTATATTATTCTATCTACAATAAGCTCTGTATTCTTCGCTAAAAAAAAATATATTTTTTTATTCCTTATTCTTCGAATTAGTAGTAGGAATTAGCAATAGCAAGCTATGCATTTTTTTTTCTTTTCGCAAGCTAAATATTTTTTTTTCATAGCTTGCTATGAAAAAAAAAATTAGCAAGCTAAAGCTAAAAAAATCAGCCTTTATAAAACTATAACAGGCTAGAATTAGCATAAATATAGAAAGCTAGCTATGTTTTGTTTAATCTTATAATATTAATAATACTAAATTAGTGTTAGCGTATAGTTTGCTAATTTTTTCTAATTACTCCGTGCTATATCTAATCCCGGAGGGATATGAAATTAAAGCTATACACCAGGGATAGAGAAAAAAAAATACCTCTAGCGCTAGCTTATTTTTTCTAGCTTGCTTCTTTAGCGCTAGCGCAGAAAAATAAGCAAGCTAAGAAAAAAATAAAGCCAGGGCTAGATAAATCGCTTGGCTAGCCAGCAATAATAGCTATAAAAAAAATTACTGAACATTACATGTAGCGCCCTCCGGATAGCTTGCTGATTTTTTTTTCTGGCGTGTCTCTTTCTATTTTTCTGCTTCATTCTGATTTTTTTTCAAAGAAAAAAAAAAATACGCAGGGGAATACAGAAAATTAGCATGCTATAGCTATTTTTTTCTAATCCACAGGATTAGAAAAAAATAGGATAATTAGCAAGCTAAAGCTAAAAAAAAAATATGCACTACTAGGTAGCTAGGTTGTGCAAGGTATTGAAGGGTAGTTTACGAATTTTTCGAATTACTCCGTTCTATTTCTGATCCCGGAGGGATATGAAATTAAAGCTATATGCCAGGGCTAGAGAAAAATCAGCTGCACTTCTAGCGAAACGCTATCCTTCTAGCTAGCTGCAAGCAGTAAGCAGGAAGGAATTACTGTACTAGATATAAATGCTATTAATGTTTATAAGAAGCATTTAATCTATTAAATTCATTAGCTTTATCCAGTATTTGCGAAGTATAGTTAACATTTTCTTTCTTTAATTTACCTTCTATTTCTAACCCTTTTTGTAATAAATCATTAATTTCTTGACCACGTGTTGTTATCAAACGATCAATAATACTTATTCTTCTACTAAACTTTTCAGCATCAGTGTCCGACATACTACCAGGAACATCTAATGACATATTACCCCCAGCATCTGTTATAACATTTATATTATTAGTCAATACGATATTGTGAAATTGACTTATAAAATCCGAAAGCTGAGGTAATAGTTCGTTAATCTTTAAAGTTATTTCTGTAAGCTCTACGATTGTACTTTTTAACGGAAGATCTACAAAGGCATGAGGTCTAGGTATATCTATATCTTTATACAATAAAAGATTAATTAATTTTAGGGTGAAACACCCTCGGATTAGGTAATTCTTCATGTTTGGTTGTTCTAATTTAATTATAATACGTGCACACAGCGTCACTCGTAGGTAAATAAAAAGTATATAAGAGTTTTAGTATAATTTTTTATGTAAAAATACTACTTAGCTTTAATAGCCCGCCGCTTCGCACTATTTTTATAACAAAGTCCGTTTCGTTTCGGGCTAAAATTATATACTATATATTAAATTATCCGAAAAAAATAATCTAATACGTTTAATTATTGCAAGACAGTAATGCTACTTATATGCTTCAGTGCTATCCTTTACGTAACGAGGAATAGCCCTAGCAGGCTATTCCTGCTACGCTTATAACCCCTGCTAGGCTTAGCTCCGGTATTAGCAAGCTAAGCACATAAGTAGCTTTAACTGGCTATTTTTATTTTAGTAGGCGGAGCCTGAAGCTTAAAAAAAAATATATTTTTTTTTAGCTAAAGCTATACCCTACTTTTATAATTCATGCTTTAGCTATATAGCTTTAACTAAACCATCTAAAGTAGGTGATGGGGGTGGTATTAAATATTATGATCTAGAAGCAAAAATAGCCGAAAAAAAATTTTTTTATTGATTTAATAGACTACTTATTATCTATAAAGTTGTTAATGGGGCGTCTAAAATTAATTTTATACTTATCTCATCTTAGGATCGAACTAAGATCCAAATGTTAGTATAAAATTAATTTTAGACTTATCTCATCTTAGGGTCGAACTAAGATCTAAATATTAGAAGTATTCTGCTCTGCCATTGAGCTAATGAGACTCAAAAATTAATTATATACTTATCTCATCTTAGGGTCGAACTAAGATCCAAATGTTAGAAGTATTCTGCTCTGCCATTGAGCTAATGAGACTCAAAAGTATACTGGGGACAACCTTTGGATTTTAATAATATATTGTTTTATATCCGTCCAGCTTAGCTTATTAATTTTTAAGTAAAACTAGAAATCTAACTTAATTTAATTAGTCTGCGGCCTAGCTTGTATACGAAATAAGCCATAGCCTACTATATAAACAGTAGACTAAAACTATGTATTGTTGAATAGCTGTTAGCTGCTATAGTTTCTGTGACTAGTTATAAAAATATGAGCTAACTAGTAGTAATTTTTTTTTATAAGTAGCTTGCTAATCATTAATTTTAGCTTTGTAAAGGTAGACTAACAAATGCATGAGGTTTAGGTGGGCTTGATAATCCTCACTCTAAACTAGTGTAGCTTCTATTCAAGTTAGCTTGTAGTACATCAGTGTAGAAACCTGGAGTTAATCAAGGATTTCTAGAGGCAACTTTTCCGTCTACTAGTTGTGAATATACAATGTATAAGAATAATCAAGCAGCTATTACACTTACTATAGAACCTATACTACTGATTAAATTTCAACCTGCAAAAGCATCAGGATAATCACTAATTCTTCTAGGCATTCCTTGTAAACCTAAGAAATGTTGCGTATTTTAATAGGCGTACGCATTTTGTTAATTAAATTTTATCTTTATAACTATATATTTTACCGTTATAAGAGTTTCCTTTTTCAATTAAACCTTTTAATGTATAAAAATTAACTTTAGCATATTTTAAAGCTTTTGCCACACCATGAAACTCAGCTAAAATTTCATTAGTGTTACTATCAAATACATAAATGGTTTTTCTAAAAGAAATATCTTTAGATACTAGTAAAAAGTCCAAATACTCACCTTTAGATATAGCAGCTCTAGCTACTTTTCCATCAATTTGGAAATATCTAGCCATTTCTCTACCTGATTTAAATTCCGCTACTGTTTCATTATCTTGATTGTAGACAATAACATGTTTACGGAGTTGACTATCCCGTGTGGGTTTTGCTTGATATTCTGCAAAATCTTCTTCAACTAGGGGTTCAAAAGATAATACAAGATTATAATTAAAAAGATATTTATTATTAATGTAATCTAATAAAGTACTATGACTAATTTGTAATCCTTTTAAAGCCCTGTTAATTGAAGAATAGACAATAGGACGTTCGTGTGGTGAAGTAATATCATATACAAAAACTAAAAAGCAATAATATTTATTATCTGCATCTTCAGATGTAAAACTTAAACCATTAGCTAATTTAAAAGTTTTAAGGAATACATTTATTCTATTATATCCTTCGGTACCTGTAGTAAATAATGATAATAATTTTTCTATAGTTACAATAGCATTATTTAAATTATTACCTCACTGAGGATTTATCCGTGGGATTACACTTAAATTGCTATTAATAGTAGGTTTAAATTTAAGGATCGCATACTGTTCATAAACTAAGGAAGTTTGAGGTGTAGTAATATATAAAAACTCAAATTTTCAATTTAAAGCTGAAGTCTTATATATTTCTAATTCTGAAGAAGAATGAGGATTACGTAAACCTTTAGTTAATTTATTATATTCCTCCATTCTTCTGGCTAAATTGTTTGAACTACCTATGTAAAAAAGGTTAGGGTCATTTTTATTTATTAATTTATAAACACCAGAAACTCCTAAATATTTGAACTTAATTTCTTCACAACCTTGCCCTAGTGAATCAAATTTAATAGATTCAAAAGTATCAAGGTTATTCACATCAAGTATATTTTTATATACTGAACTGGTAGAATAGAAACGCTTAGATAAACTTAATCTTTGTATTTTAGGACTCAAGTTATATGAACTAGGTTGTTTAGATTTAGGTAAACCTAGTCAAGATAAAATAATGCTTATTAGTCACTATTTTGCTTAGATCATATCACTACCCTTATTTAAAGCTTGCGCATTAATTTTTTAAATCGAGGGTACTTGGCGTTTGATCGTTGAAGCTGCTTTCTTTTTTTTTTATAAAGAAAGATTGCCTGCTGATCAGACGTAAAGGGTATATTTAACTTGCTTCTTTCTAAGAAATAAGAAGCTCACCTAACGTCTTTCCAGCAATTTGCCAAGTTTTTCTGCGTAGCGGGCTTTTGTTAGCTTGCGTATTAATTTAAACATAAATCAAAAATGGCCCTGGGCCAAGCTGAGCTTAAAGCTACCCATTTTGCACTACATAATTACTATTGTAGGCCCCCAACATTGAAAGAGGGAAGAATGTAAGATTAACCCCGATGAATAAAAGTCAGAATTGAACTTTAGCTAAATTTAAGTTATAATTTAAACCTAATATTTTAGGTATTCAGAAGTATCATCCTGCAAACATTGCGAATACAGCTCCCATACTTAAAACGTAGTGAAAATGAGCAACAACGTAGTAAGTCTTTGTACCTACTCATTTAATAATTTTCAAATATATTAGGATTTCGAAAATCGACTATTAATCTTTGACCATTAGCATGGGCTTCAAGTGCCATAGGTTCTAGTTGAGTTCTAATCAACCTAGATTGACGAGCTAGTTTCTCATACAATGCGATCTCATGCTGAGAAGTCCTAATAAACTCAGTAAAAATATTACTAAAAGGACTATTAGGGTTAATATGTTGCAATGCATTTTGTAAAATTTCGCACTGATCCCTTAATAATGCGGCATCTCCCAAAAATTTTCGTTCAATGGCAGGAAAAATCCTAGAGTTCTCCATATTATAAAGTGGAGCTATCATTCTTCACTTATTTCGGTGATAAGGAATCATAAGTGTAGATTGTAAAACAGTATGGGATGTGTTTATAACTGACTTATAATTGATTTTTGCGTATTCTTTAAAATAAGAATATCAATAAAAAATTTTTTGATTCAAATTTAAATACTCAAAAAATTTTCTAAAAAAAAAAGATAGAAATCAACTAAGAATTAAACTTACCATTAATTCAACTAAAACATTATTTGGCAAACTAACCCCACTTAAAATAGGAAATTTAATATATAAACTAAATGCTAAAGATAAAATTAAATAAGGTAATTTTAATTTTAATTTTAAGGCTATTAGATAGAAAATTATCCCCAACTTCTTAAATTTGACTGCAGCTCCTGCCCTCGAAACGGGAGCTATCACCAAAAAAATAATAAGGAATCAGGATAATATAATTATATTTATGAATATTAAAAAATCCATTATATTAAAGTAAGCCTAATTATATATTATGTTATAATCAATAAATTATATATTATTATAACAAGAGGGGCGAGCTAATTTTTTTTATTATTTTAGTTCTATGAAATAGAATAAAATAAGTAAAAAAAAAAGAAGGGGCGCAGCTATAATAAAAAAAATGTATTTTTTTTTTATAGCCTATAAACTTATATATTGCTATAGTTAAACATACAGCACTGTTCACACAGTGGATCGGACTATAACTTATCTAATCATTTAACTTAATAAATTTTCGATTGTCACGTTTAGTCTCTACGGATCCTACTCGCTAGAAAAATTCATTAGCTTTGGTTTCCACGGTATTATCTTATATGAGCGAGCTTTAGCTTGCTAGCCCGCCTATATTTTCCGCTTTAAGAAAACATATAAGACTTCACCGTTAGCAAAATTAAGAGCTCTATTTCATAGCCTTAATTTTACCGAAAAATGTATGAAATTTTTCATGGTGACAAGACCACACGACACTTACTTAAGAAGCTTTTGATGGAATTTATTTAAGGATTCTAACTTTTCACCTAACAAAGGATAATTTATACAATGAGTAATTATTTTTAATAACACTTCTTGCTTATATACCTCAAAAAAATAAAACTTACCATGAGAGGAGCTTCGCGCTCGAACTTTGTTAGTTACTTCGAAATATTGTTGAATAGCTTCTATCAAATAAATATCCTCATTTTGTCCTATGGAGAAAGAATGGTTATTGGTTTTTCTTAAGGAAAAACAACCCTCAGCTTCAATAAAACCAGATAATCATCCTTTAAAATAAGTAGGTATATTCAAATTAGCCTTAGATTTTATAATAGTTAACTGTTGATTATATTTTAAATTTCTATTTAATAAATAAGTTTTTACCGAGGTTTCAGTTAAACATGTTTTTAAGAATGCAAGTTGACAGATTTTTTTGGAAGTTAAAGGAGGATAAGTATCATAGATTTTTATAATTTTTTCAACTTCTTGCTTCTTGTTAACTACTCAAATAACATCACCTCCCTTCCCTGTAAATCTTACCGTTCCACCTACTACCTTGGCAATTTCAATTAACATATTATAATTAGATGAAATATTAGATAATTTAATAACTAGTCTATATTGTAGGGATTCTTCGCGTCAATGATTTACTTGAATACTTCCATCTCCATCCATCAACCCTACTCAAAACATTTTTATATATTCATTATGGCGCGAAGCTCTATCTTTGGTGACTTTATAGCCATTACTCGAATTGTGTCTATTACTAAAGTTAAAACTAGAGCTTTGCGCCCTATATAATTTTTTAGTATCCATAAAGAACAAATTAGTGGCGTGCCTCATAATTATGAGGCACGCCACTAATAAAACCATCATAAAAACCGTATCGTGGAAAGCTATATCAAGTGATGCATTGGCTAACACAACACCACTCACGTGTGTTCGATTTAATTCTATTCGTTATTTTTATGGTAACTAAATAAGTACCCTTTGTACGTGGTATTTTTTTTTTCAATATTAGATCTTATTGTATCATGAGAAATATTTAAAGCTTTTGCTACAGCCAATATTCCATCATATTTTTGTATAAATTCTCCATCTTTAAATACAAAGATGGCTTTTCTAATATGTTTTTGACTATTCATTTTTTCTATTAAACTCATATACTCAATAGAAGCAACCTCCATAAAAGGTTGATCGTTTTCATTAAAGAGTTGATTTGATATATATCAAGAAGATCTAAATAAAGATTTATCTGCCATAGCTCTCTTTAAAGCCACACTAATAGAAGAACTTCCTAATAGTACTGCAAGTGATCTTAAAGAAGGAACTATAACTAATAATGGTTTAAATTCATCGTAAATATATACAGAGCCTGAAGATCTACTCATTGAAATTCTTAACTTAGTGTCTTCCAGGTATGGAACGCTAATATTTCTAGCTGCTTCCTTCACTGCATTATATTCAGGTTTAATTAATTGAATTCAAAAAGTTTCTCTTTCTTCTAAGTTATGTACATTTAAATCTACTTATAGCTTGCGCACTAAAATAATGAAAGCAAAATTAACAAGTCCGTATTTTAGTAATTTTTTTTTATAAAAAAAAATATAGCACGTCCTTCGGAGAAATAGGTCTTCCTTTTTGTGCAGCAGCCAAGGCCAAATTAAAATAGTTATATAGTCTAGTTTTAATTGATCTGGGGCTTCCTACATAACATTTACCATTCAATTTATTAACTATCATGTAAATATATCCTGTTTTATCTTCTTTAAACTCTTTATATAAATCTTTTCTATCTTTATAGAAATTTTCATATATTTTCTTATTTTTTTCTTATCCTGTGCGAAGCTAGGATAAGAAAAAAATTAGCAAGCTAGGCCTTGTTGGGTTTTAATCTATCCAAAGCATTAAGTATATTTTTATTTAATAAAATAAATGAAACCAAAAATAGTAATATACCTAGATTGCTAATTTTTATAGCTTGCTTTAGCTTGCTAATTTTTTTCGAAGAAAAAATAAGCAAGCTAAAGAAGAAAAAAATAACACAAAGGGATCTATTTTTAAATTTAAATCGAATAAAATACATTAATCATTTAATCTTTCATAACTAAATATGTAACCATTATAACAACCTCCTATTTTAGCATATTTTTTAATTGTACTATGGCTAATATTTAAGTCTTTTTGTGCATCCGTTACTCCTTCATACTTACGTATGAAATTTTTATTAGTATCGTACACAAATATTCCTTTTCTAATATGACTCATATTATTAATATCTAATATTAATTCTTTACATTCTTTATGAGTTCAATTAGATATTAAAGGATTATCACTTATATTATAAGGTATATTGGTAAAATATCATTCACCTCTAAATATAGTTTGCTCTTTTATAGCCTCAACAATAGTAGGGTGATTAGATTTAATTAAATGAGCTAAAGATGAAACGGAAGGGAAAATAACCAATAAATTTTTAAAGGAATCGTAAATATAAACAGGATAAGCTGATTTAGCTTCCATCATTCTTACTTTACTTTCCATAGAATGACTTTTATTATAAAAAGGATTATTTTCACCTGTTAAAGCTTTAGCTATTAAACCTTTAGTTGTATCACTATGTACTATATTACTAGCCAATTCAGATAATAATTGTTTAGTTTCTTCTGTATGCTTATATCCTAAAGAAGAATAACCTTGCTTTAATACATTATAATAAGGCAATACAGATGTTATAAAATAAGTCTCTCTAACAGTTAAAACCTGGGGTTCTGCATACTCCACTATAAGTAAAGTAAAGTTAGATTGACCATACTTAAGTAAAGCTTTTACAATCGGCATATTAGCATTTTGTTTACTTTTTAAGAAAGTATTGTTAAGATAATTTTTCATTCTAGAAGCTAAGTTAATAGAACTACCTATATAAGAATGCCCGTTTATGTTATTTATTAAACAGTAAATCCCTGATTTATCTTTTTGTTCTTTTAAAATAGAAGATCTATCCCCTTTAAATTGAGAATATATCTTTAGTGGCGCTGTCCCTATTTTTTTTATAAAAAAAAAAATGACGAGGAACGCCGCTATTAAACTTTTTGTATTATCTTCTTTACTAGAAGTTGAGTAATGGTTACGTAAGCTATAAATAGTTTTTGAATTAAAACTATTGTTACTAAATGAATGAATTAATGCATTTTTATTTCACGGACTATATCTTCTCGTAAATATATTACGAGGATCGCGTGTAGTCTCTGAGGGTCCTACTAAAGCATTAAATACCCGCAGGTTCCCTGCTGATTGTTCAAAATTATACATTGTCACTGAATATAATTCTAGTAGTATAATTGTTAGAAGTTCCCAGCATATAGCGATCTTTAAAGGGAGAACTAAGTGGTTTATTAATCCTCCTATTGTAAACATAAATACAAAACCTAATGAGAATAACATAGAAGGTGTCATTTTTATAGATCCTCCATAGCAAGTAGCTAATCATGAGAATATTTTTATACCTGTAGGTACAGCAATTATTAATGTAGCAGCTGTAAAGTAAGCTCTTGTATCGACGTCTAATCCCACAGTATACATGTGATGCAAAACCGTTAATAAATATTTTTTTTTTATTTACCCATACAAGGTGCTAACTCTGTATGCTTCTTTCACAAGAAGTGTCGGACTATATCTTCATCTTTGTAGCTGCGCCCCTTCGGTGCGAAGCTAGCTATTAAAAAAAAATAATTTATTATTTTTTTTCTAGCGCCGCTCCTACTTTATTTGTCGTACTATTATTTAAATTAATTTGTTTTTGCAGAGTTCTTACTTGTGATAATCCTTCATCAGTTAAATGTAATTTATTATACACTTGGTTATGAACAATTAATCATTTTTCAAAAGAAAAAGCTTTTTTAGTTTGTAATGGAAATAATTTAAAGTATACTATCACATCATGCAATGCTTTAAATCCGGTAGCTGTATAACGATAAACATCCTTAGTCCCAGATCTTAATGTTACTTTACCAAATCCAAATAATTCGTATACTTTATTTAGTATAACACCATCTTTTTGATCTAATATATAACGCATTTTTATAACATGACCTAATGTATATCTAGAGTTTGCTGTAATAGATACATTAAAGCATCCTTCAGCATCAGTAAACCCTGATAATCAGCCATCCTGTAATGTAACTGGAACAGGGGTATTATTTAACTTTATAGTTTCAGAACCAAAACGATTATTTAAAGCATTAACTCATAGATCTAATTGTTTAATTCTATGGCTTTGAGCTAGATTACCATTAAATAATAAAGCTAAAAGTAAAATATGTGAAGGGTTATCTACCATTCATCTATAAAAATCATTATTTTTTCCACTCTTTCCTTGAGGAAAATGTTTAACAACACCTATGTTAAATTTAAATTGTATTTTATGAAGTATATCACTTTCTTTTTGAGTAAGAACAAAACGAACTCTTTTACCTTCATCGTAGGTTTGAATAGCTCCATCTCCCTCTGCAAACCCAATAAATCAAGTTAATCATTCATCAGATAAAGGGTCTTCATTTTTAAATAATGTATTATAATAAACATGGAATGCGGAAAATTTAAAAGATGTTTCGCGTGTAGTCTCTGAGACACTCTGTTTGTTATCCTTTAAGGAATACAGGGACAGATTGTCTGCTGATTGAGTATAGCTAATTAGATTTTTACCATGCAAGGTACTAATTAGCACTAAACTGTTCCAGCATATAGCGAAATTAATTGTACTCCCTATATCACTATAGGGCGAAGCCATCTTTACTCAACTTCATACTATAAATCCTAGAATTCCTATAGACATCATAGCATAGCGATATTTTACGTAAATAAAGTATTATTTTAACCTATTAGAATTCATCTCTAAGTTTAAACTTTGAATTTTATTTAAACCTTCACGAGTTAAATGGGTTTTCGACTTAATAATAGATACACATTCTTTAAAACAAAGATAATCTTGCTGTTTTAAATTTAATAACGGATAAGTATCAAAATGAGGTAAGATTTTTTCTACTATAAGAAAAAAATCTTGTACGTAAAAGTCACATCTAGGTGTAGCTTTATTAGATCTTACTCCTACAGAACCACAATCAAAAAATTTTATGAATAATTTCATTAGCTTTAAGTCTCTAATGTGTTGAGCAATGTGAAATCTACAAGATACTTTTTCTGAGATTACATAATCCTTAGCAGATCTAATGTAAATAGAAAACCCTCCATCCCCCGCTACAAATCCAGATACTCACTGAGGATGCAAAGTTTCAGGTAAAGACGTATCCGGTTTATCCGCAGGTATAATATTAGGATAGTATTTTTGAACCTTTTTGGACACTCCTGTGTTTATAGATGCATAATAAGAAAGTACTTTTAAAAATCCTTCCTCACTTAGATGCTCTTTGTTCAGAATAATTTCTATAACCTTTGATCATAATAAAAAATCTAGAGCTTTTTTACTCATAAGAGGGTACTCTATAAAATGAGGTATTATATTATCTTTTATGTAGTTTACATTAGTTACTCTGTATATAGAAATTTTTTTATCTGATCTGTTATATACTTGTCCTACACCAAAAAAAGACTTAATACTTACCAAGATTTGTTCATCTTTTTCGTGTAAATTTATTTCAAAGGAAACTCTAACTTTTCGTTTTAGATCCTCAGATACTTCTATTATTGTAGAAAAACAACCCTCAGCGTCTACAAATCCTGTCACCCAATTAGGATCTAGTTTATGTAAACGATGATCAATAGAGTAATTTCTTTTAAATACTTTATTTACAGGTACTGCATTAAACGAAATTCGAGTACTTTTATAAAATATTGGACTATATCTTAACCTTTCATATTGAAAGATTCCCCTCGTGTAGTCTCTGAGGTTATAAAAAATAAAATATATAAAGAGAGTAATCTCCTTTATAAACAATATAAATTTATTTACCTGCTGATTGCTCATTGTAATATCCTTAAAATTTTCACTGAAATACTTATTATTTCTAGTATTTAAGATGTTAGAGGTTCCCAGCATATAGAGGGGTTTAACGTAATTATTAATTAACGTAGGCCAATTGACCATTCCTATGTAACCGAAGATTGGTTTATTAGAATTAGTTGATATAGTTGTACTAATTATACCGAAACCTGGCACGATTAATATATAACAATTTATTTTGATTAATTTAATAGTCTAATTAAGATCTATTAAGATTAATACTCAAAAACTTTCGTTTTTGTTAGGACTCTATCTTATACTGAATTTCTATTCATGGATTTTTGCAATTTCATAATTTTATCTATACCTATTTCCGTTAAATGAGACCTTTCTTGTATTAATATGTAGGTTTTTCTTCATTTAAGATAATTAATATACTTACTAGATTGTAAATGAAAATTATCAAAATAACGTATTACTTTTAGAGCTGAACCAAAACTAGTTGATCTATAGTAATAAGTATCTTGACTTTCTCTATATCCTATATTTCCACCAAATAGGTCTTTTAATCCAAATAAAACATTTTTATCCTTTTGTGCATATTTTTCATCTAGTAATTTTTTTTTATTATAAAAAAAAATAGAATCATTACAGCAAGCTAAAGCTACTATTTTAAAGTTTAATTTAATTTCTGGTCTAGGTTTATTCATTCTATTAATAATTTTAATTTGAAAACTAGCATCTGCATCAGAAAATCCTGCAAGTCAGTGATTATGAAAATCATTAGAGTCATTTATTTTGAACTCTATACTTTCTTTTGAGTATTTGTCTAGCCCTAGCGGAGTGTGAATATTTTCTGCTTCGCAGTATTTTTTTTTATATAAAAAAAAATTATAAATAGGGCTATAAAAAAAAATATCTTTTTTTTTTATAAAGCTAGATCCTAGTATATTATTAATAACTTGATTAAATTTATTAACAGTTCTTAATTTACCATTAATTAAATTGATAACTCTAAGCATACCATCTTTATTGGATATAATATACAAATAAGCATTTTTATCTTTAACTTGTTTAACTTTACCAAAACCTATTATACTTTTTATATAATAGGCTAACTGTACGTCGGGGGAACTAAATACAATTATCAACTGTTGTTGAGAACTGAAATGTCCATTTCCATCAATCAATCCGGCTAGATAATGTCCGAATTGTTTATCATTTAATGGTTTTAAGTGTGTCGGTACATGAATAGATATATTTTTTAAATTTTCAGTATTGTCGCGTATAGTCTCTGAGGTTCCACTTTTAAGGTTAACCTTAAAAGTGTTACCTGCTGATTGACTTCATTGTTTTAACTTTTTTACTATATCTTTGAAAGGGGAGTATTTAAAACTTGATATCGAAGTGTTTCCAGCATACAGCAACATTATGAGGCTTGTATATTTCACCTCAGGGTGTCCGAAGAATCCATTTCTTCAAATTTAACTTACTTGTTTTTCTCTTGTTAAATCCAGGTACCAGTGATAAAATAATCATGGGCTTGTGCGTATATCGGAAATACGGAAGAAACCGACTGTACATTAAGCAGCATTTCAGCTACCCACCAGTGAACCAGTCTGTAGCGGTCACTTAAATAACCGACGGTCTTCGAATGAGAATATTCATTGACCGTTAACACTAGTGTTGCTAGTATTTATATTAACTTTTCCTTATGTTATCTATTAACATGTACAATAACGTATACTTTATTATATACGCATTATACTTAAGAGTTACAAGTAATATCCGCTAAATACTAACTAAATCTAAGGTATATTCTATATAGAATATTTACTCTTACGGATCTTATATCTTTTTACATCTGTCCTGAGAGTTTCATAACTTATACGTTAAACCTTGACTTTTTTTCCTATACTTTAATTAAATTTATTAATTAATTTAGCTTTTTCTTTTAATTCAACTCGTTTTATAGGATCTAAGTGATTTTTATTTAATAAATCACCATGTACTTCTTTTCATGCTACATATGAAGCAGATTTTTTCGTTATTAAGTTATAGTTATTAAAATAAGTAAATACATTTCTACAATTTTCTAATCCGCCTATTCTATATTCATAGGCATTATCAGAACTATGTTTGGATACTTTACCTGCATTAAATAATGAACAGAGATGTTCTAGTATTTTAACATTTTGCTCTCATTTTTGAGAAATATTAAAATTAAAACTGAATCCTTTATCTTTATTTATTGAACAAGTAAAACAACCTTCTCCGTCAGTAAAACCTGAAAGTCAGTTGTTATCTAAACTAGGTAAAATATAGGTATGTTTTATTTCAACTGTATTTAATTGAATTCTTCCTTTAGTTACTCATGTATTAAATCCTTTTACAAATTCTTCAAATTTTTCCTTTCTACGTGGTAATATAAGATTACCGTTAAATAAATGAACAAGCAATTCTATTTCTTTTTTATTTTGAGTAACATATCTACTTGTAGTTTTAGATTGAGGTATTACTTTACCAAACCCTAAAATTTCTTTTATATATTCTAATACATAGATATCTAGGTTACTTTGTGTAATAACGAAACAAAGATCACCTCTATTATTTACGATAAAAGATCCTTCACCTTCTGTAAATCCTATAAATCAAGTTAAGAATTTTTTTGAGGGTGAGGTATTGCCAGGTAAATGTTCATTATATTTGGAGTAAAAGGATTCTAAACAAAAATTACTTGTTGAAGAAGTACTATAATTTAATTTAAATAAAAAGCTAGATTTTTTGGCTATTTTAATTATTGGAATAATAGCTAAAATATAATAATTAATTAAAATATCTCTTAAGAAAAGATGTTGGAATAATATAGGGTCTCCACCACCGGCTACTTCAAAGAATGATGTATTAAAATTTCGGTCTGTAAGAACCATTGTTATACCCAAAAAAAAATTCTTGGCCTGCTAGACCAGGTCTCATGGTTAATTAATTAACCTCATAAACAAGAGCTATATTTTCTGCTTCGCAGTATTTTTTTTTATATAAAAAAAAATTATAAATCGGCAAGTTATCCTTGGTATTTCATACGCGCCCTGTTTAAGGCAGACACTCAATATGTCGCCATATTGTTGGGACTATATTTTATTTGTATAAGTTATAAAAATTATTTAAATGATCTCAATTAAATTCTGTTCTTTTATTATTCATTTGTGCTTTAATTTCAACTATAACTTTAATAGATTCAGATTTTGTATGGCTTTTGGCTTTAAAATATGACAATACTTTTATTCAATCTTTATAATTTAAATATTTACTAGAAAATAAAGGATATTTTTCAAGATATTCAACTAATATAAAATTACTATCTACATTTGTAGTTCTAACTCTATATTCAGGTTTTGGCTTATTCATTCTGGTTTCTTTTACAGTAGAAGATAAAAAATCGGCAATTATACTCAAATATTCCAAATTATTCTCATTATTATGATCATTTTGTCTTTGAGATATTTCAAATTTACATTCTATTTTTGGATATTTAGTAGGCGAAGCCTGCTCCGCTACTAAAGTCGTTCTTACTGAAAAATGCCCATCTGCATCTATAAACCCTGCTAATCAACTGTTAGATTTTATATCGCTTATATCTTTATTTTTCTTGGTTATATTAAAATCAAATTTTTGGTTTAATCAATCAATTAATCTATGTAAAGCATAAATCTTAGGAGTTCTCATATAACCGTTTATAATATTGGCTATTAGAAATATACCTTCTAATTTATTAATTGTTAAGACATAAGCATTAGAACCTTTTTTTTTAGAAATAGAACCATGGCTTAATTTAGATTGTAATATTAAAGCTAGAGGAAAATCTCTTGAATCGAATAGTATTTGTATTGAAGGGTAATATAAGTCACCTTTAGGCGATCTTTCTGTTTTAGGTACTATAATAGAACCATCCCCTTCGATTATACCAGCTAAATACGAAGAAAATTTAGCATCAAATTCTTCATTGTTAGGTAATAACGGTATTTTTCTTTTTACAGAAAAGAATTTACGACCTATATTTAAATAATTTTTAAAACATACAAATTTTGGCGAATAGTCTCTGAAGATACTTATTAACTTATAGTATAATAAGCATCCTGCTGATAAAGATATAATAAATGAATATATCTGTTTCCAGCAATTTGCCAAATTTAAAGCTAGCAGTATTTTACCAGCTAATACAGGTAAAGATAATAAAAGTAATACTGCTGTTATAACTACTGCTCATCCGAATAATGCTAATTTGTGTAATCTTATTCCTGGTGTTCTCATATTAACCACAGTTGTAATGAAATTTATTGATCCTAATAAACTACTTACCCCTGTTAAATGTATAGCGAAAATAGCAAGATCTACACTTGGTCCACTATGACTTTGTAATCCAGATAATGGTGGATAACATTTTTTGTATTTATAACCTCATATTTATAATTTTAGTTGCTGCATATTTTATAGTATATGCAGCATACTCATTTTTAAGTACTATCGTTATTTCTATCATTTTCATGATAGTTTGGACTATACCTTCATCCAAACCCATTCTATATCTTAATCTTTATATTTAAATTTGTCATTAAGTCTGATTTTTCTGAAAACTCTTATATTTTCTCTTATACTATTTAATTTTTCATAGTTACCTTTACATTTTACATAAGATCTAGCTCAAATTCTAAATTCTACAGCTTTTATACCTTTCATAGTTTTACTATAGTAACCTATTATATTTGAAATAGCCCGTGAATTTGTGGTAACTACTGTGTAATGTAATTTTTTTTTACTTGCACTTATACCCAATATATGAGCTATAGCATTTAAAACGATAAAATCTAATTTTTGAGTTATTTCAAAAGCATGAACAATACGAGTAGGACTTTTACTTACTAAATAAAAACTTCCTTCTGCTTCAGTGAAACCTATAAGTCAATATTTACTCATAACAGATTTAGCTATATTTGTATCATTAACTTCATAGTTTACTGTTTTTCATGCTGGAGAAATATAATCTGAAGGCATTTGTTCTTTTTGTAGTGCTAGTAGTAAATTATCTTTATCGTGAGTAGATAAATCGGGATTTTCTAATATTTCATATGCTTTTTTAAATTTTAAATATGAAAAGTATTTACTAGTCAATAGAGGATATTTATCAAAAATAGGTAAAATCGTGGCACCTATAGTTTTTCTATCTCTTATTCTAAAATCTGCTTTATTACATTCGCTATCTACGTAAACTGAACCTACACCTAATTGATTTTTAATAAAATGTATAGCTCTTAAATTATAAGTACTTTGAGTTAATTTAAAAAATAGAGTTCATTTTCGTTCAGCTACTCTTACAATCGAAAAACTCCCATCCCCGTCAGTAAAACCTACTAATCATTGATGGAAATTATCTTTATTTTCGTAGTATTTAAATCTATTAATTGATTTAGAATGGTCAAATAAATTATTATTATTTGGATGCTCTACGTTTAGTCTCTGATGGGTTCTAAACATTAATTTAGTTAGTTCCCAGGCATATTGCCTTGTACTTATGTTTTCTGTAAGAAAACATAAGAATACTATTAACATTATTACTACTAAAATTAAAAGTGAGTAGATAATAGTATAAGCCATACAAGCTTCAAGGGTTTCACGCATCGAGTAGAGTTTTATTGCCTCTAAGTTACCAAAGAGCAACACCTTATCCTTAAAAAGTGTTCAACCTGTACCCACTCCACCTTCAATACAAGCAGAGAATACTAATAATAATAAACTAGGGGGTAATAATCAGAAACTAATATTATTTAATCTTGGGAATCTTTTTATCTATATTTTAATTTACATTTCTATTTAGATACATGGCATGAACTTGATTGTTTTGAGTACAACCGGTAAAATTTCGAGCATCAGGCATAGAAAGCCTAGCTGGGTAATCTCTATGAAGATCCCTTATCTCGTTAATCATATTATCAGTTATTCTCAGGGTTGAAGGATCTTGATTTAAATTAATAGAAGGTGCTGCATTATCATGTAAAACGTTCACAAATATATTTCTTAGATCCACAGCATTATTAGGAACAGTGTTTCATCTAGTAGGTAGATGGAAACATAACTGCGTCGTTGAACCTATAGTAGTATTTCCCCGACGTAGTTCCCATGTTAAATAGTCAGCAAGGATATCTGTATCTGTAGAAATAGGTACACCATTTAAGAATGCTCTACCATCCGGATTTACATTAAAATTTGCTTTACCTCTAATCATTTGATACATATCATGTACTCCATCAGATCACGGACGTCAAATCGCATCTATATGATTACTCAAATCAGGTAAATCTAAGGAAATATAACAGATTGTTATAAATACTAATGTAATTATACTTAAAATAAAAATTACTCCTAATAGAAAAAAATAAATAAGGGTTAATTTTATTCAATAACGAAATCATTAGGTTATATTTTTTACAAAATGAATCTACACATGAACTAGAATAGTCATATTTAAAAATATAAAGGCTTAAAAACCTTACGATAGTATTTTTATACTATCACGGACTATGTCTTCACCCTTACTTATAAGTAAACCATGTTATGGACATACTTATAAAGTATTAGGGGCCTCGCGTATAGTCTCTGAGGATCCTACTTATAATTAAATTTACTTTGGTTTCCTACTTGTAATTAAATTTACTTTGGTTTCCTGCATATTCTTCCCATGTATACATAAGTGTTACGACTAATACAGTTGAAAAAACAACTTTGAAACAATTAGGTGTCTATGTATCTGTTAACTGAATAATAAAATTCATTTTCGAGAAATTCCATGCATATGGCGAAGTAATAATTAAAAAGTTTACACTCTTTAACGGCATTCCCTGGTTTAGGGGTTATATTATAATAACAAAATAGTAACAATTGTAAATTTAAGCTGGTAATTTATCTAAATGATCCCAGTTGAAAGAAGTTCTATTTCTATTCATACTATCTCTAACAGAATCAGTTTTAATTATACCTTCTTCTGTATTTAATTCTGGCGTAGAAAAGCTGCAATAAGAAAAATATAAGGATTGAGATATCCTCCCTTATTTCTACTTATTATTCGAATAAGTCCCCGCCCAGATAGAGTATATATTTCTTTAGAAATACGCATAAGTAAGAAAAAAGTAATCCTAGTATTCCCTGCGAAGCTTACCCTGTAAAATACGTTTAATATTGTAAACCTGACCGAGTAAGCATAAAGAATACTAAATTAAATGTCTTTTCTTAGATCATCTTCGTAGACTAATGATCTTTTTGCATTCATTCTATCTTTAATTAGCTGAATGTCATCTAACCCTTTTAGTGTTAAATGACCTTTGGCTTTAACAATCGCAGCTGCTTTATCTCAATCCTCAAACTCGAATCTTTTAACGCCTTGAAGAGAGTATTTCTTTAAGAACGCTATAATCTTTTCAATTTCAGAAAACTTATTTACTTGGTAAACAACAAGAGGGTGATTAACTCTATATGTTAATTTACCTACTTGTAAATACTCAGCTATATTTTCCATTAGCTCGGCATCTATGAGATGTTGACTGATTTGAAAAATTAAATATACCTGATGTCCCGTACTATGACTAGAAGATTTTCGAATACCTATTGTAAAACTACCCTCACCATCTATGAAACCAGCTAACCATCACGGTTTAATTATTAGCTTGCGCAGTAAATATTTATCTACCACAGGTCGTGGTATTGGCATAGTGCTAGGGAAAGCTTGTTTTAACGTATCCGTCAATCCTTTGTTCATAGAAGCTTTTAAATTTATAATCTTTTGTATACCTTCCAATGTAAGATGTTCTTTTTTACCCATTAATTCGACAATTTCACTAAATATAGTAAAATCCGCACGTTTACGTGTAATTAATGGATATTTTCAAAAGAAAGGTATAACTTTGTTTATTAAATCTCCTGTTGACCCTACCACGTAGTCGACAATATCTGAATCGCTTCTGACAGTAATAGTTCCAACGTCACCTAGACAATGTTGTATCCGATACAGTAAATCTACATCCTTTTTGTGTAAAGTTATAATCAATCTAGCTAAGACGGATCAACCTATCTTCATGTTGGATTTTCTTAAAACACTTACAGTAAAAGATGCATCTGCGTCACAAAACCCTGAAACGTAAAAATTTTCCAATTTATTATTATTTGTGCGCAAGCTATATACAGTAGTAGATAAACTACGGCTTTGATTAACCGTAGGGTATTTTCTATTACTTATGTTATTTGGTCCTCTTATACTTAAAGGGTTTGGTGCATTTACTAAAGTACGGTTTGAAGTATAATTGCCTGTGCTTGATTTAATTAAACTATAAAAATATTTAGCTTTATCATTACCTAAAGACAACGAATTTAAATGGTCTCAATTAAATAAAGTTCTTTTCATGTTCATATTGTCTTTTATTGATTTTACATACAATAAATCTTCAACAGATCAAAGATAATGTTTGTTTTCATCGCCCTCCGGGCGCTGCATTAATAACACAATTTGTCTTCAATCTTTATAATCTAAATATTTACTTGAGAATAAAGAATATCTATCTAAATGGTTTACCAGAATTTCAGTAGAATATTTACTTGATGCAGTAAGAGTATAATACTCATTACCAGTAGATTTCTGAATTCTAGTTGATAAACTGCAATTAAGAAATTTAGCTATATTTGTTAAAACATCTAAATAACTGTTACCAGTTACAGGATCTAACATTCTCTGTTCAATTCTTAATCTACAAGATATTTTTCTTTTTTTTGCATTATTTTCTACTTTAGTATGTTGTACAGAAAAACTTCCATCTGAATCAATAAATCCACTTAATCAACTATCATTTGCCAAAGGACTCTCTTTTAAAGGTAACTTATCTATATTAGTATTATGATGTTTGTTTAATCAATCAATCAATTTATACAATTGATGTATCTTAGGTGTTCTCAATTCACCATTTATTAAGTAAACTATTTTCTTTAAACCTACTACAGGTGAAACTACTAACACACAAGCATTATCTTTAGGTTTGTATCTAATAAAACCTGATTCTAGAATACCTAATAGTTTTTTTGCTAATGGTTCATTTTTTAAACTAAAAGTTATACAAAACCTTGGGTTATGTTTCTTTTTATCACCCGCGTCTGGGTTTTGTATTCAAATATGTCCATCACCTTCAAATAAGCCGGCTAGATATGAATTTAAGTTATTATTTTTTACATTTGTACTGTAATATCTTTTGTTATTTACTATGTCCCCAAGGTGGACCCCCTTTTTCTTTGCCATATCGGGACCACCTACCATTAAAGGCATTAGGAAATTCAAATTTGTCATAATCGTTAAATTATGTTTGGACTATATCTTCACCCTATGATAAGGGGCATAACGTGTAGTCTCTGAGGATCCTATAAATTCCGACGAAGCCGGAATTTTTTCGTTTCCTGCGGATTGTCCATTTTATCTATCTTCTTTAATTTTTAATTTAATGTACGTATTCAAGAGCTTGCATACTGCTTCACAGTAAGCAGCTCTAAATATTTTTCATTAATACTATAAAAAAGCTTTAGGAGTTTCCCGCATATAGTTATGTAATAATTAATAACATTACTGTTATAACGGCAATTTCTTTAATTATATTATGTTATCTAAATGAGAGAAATTAAACAATTTTCTTTTGCTGTTAAATTGAGCTTTTATTTTCTCAATTTCTAATATATCTTCCTGGGTTAAAGGCTTACTATTACGGGCTATGTTTTTTTTGACTAAATATGATCAATCTTTATATGCTAAGTATTTAGATGAATATAAAGTAAATTTATCAAAATATTCTATTACTTTTTTATGGCTCATATGATTATGAGATATTACCATAAAAGCATAAAAGATTTTGTCATCTTTTTCTCTAATTCTAGAAAGTAAATTTACATTTAAGTATAGAGCTATTTTAGTTAAAATGTCAAAATAACTAGCACCACCTAAATTTGTTGGTACATCCCTATGATAATTTTGTCTTAATTCTATACGAAAGAAAGTTTGCACTCTTTTAGTAGTAGTTACACCCTTCTTTTTTCTATCTATTAAGCTAATAGAAAAATTACCATCTCCGTCTGTAAAACCTGCCAATCAAGCATTACTATTTATAGGAGAGTTATCTAAACTTAAGCATGGAATATTAAGATTATCATAAGTATTATATCAATTTATAGCTCTATGTAAGGCTTCTATCTTGGGTGTTCTCATGTAACCATTAATCATATTAATGATTTTGACTACACCTTCAGTTTTTTGAATTTTCCATAATACATGACCAGCATTTTCTACAGAATATACAGTACCTGCATTAGTTACATATGCTAATTTATCTGCTAATGGTTTATCGTTAATAGCAAATACTATTACAAACATAGGACGATACCTCTTAGCTTTAGAATTAATATCATGTACTGCAATAGATCCGTCTGATTCTATAAGCCCGGCTAAATAAGCCCCTAATTTAGATCTTAAGTTCTCTAAATTATTATCAGGTTGAGCACTATTAGTATGAAAATATTGAATTTTCTCTTTAAAATATAACATATAATAGATTTTACCAAATCCACCTATTAAGGCTGGCATACGTTTACTCATAATCTTTCGAATATGAACGGACTATATCTTTATCTTTGAATATTATAAAATATTCACTAAGATATTTTACGTGTAGTCTCTGAGGAACCTACTCGATAACAAAATTATCTTTGGTTTCCTGCTGATTGCCCAATCCTTTAAAATGTCACTGTATTCCACTGCTAACATATAGTCTGCGGTACTAGTTTTAAAGGCTCTAAGGGGATTCCAGCATACAGTAAAAATAAAGTAAAGCATTTCTGCCTTACCCGGCCATGCCTTTCTATTTAATTTATGTATGTAAATTTTCATTTTCCTCTGTAATAACCTGATTTTACACCTTTTAAATATTGTCTAATAGTTACACGATTTCCTTTTAAGTGATTAGCTAAACTTGTTAACGATGAAAATTCCAGATTCTTACTTGTATCATCTTTAAATTCTGCTAAAATAGAAATAGAAGCAGGATGTTTAACTGTATATAATGCACGTTTTTCATTTACCAACTCTTTTATTCCTTCTAGAGTTAATAAATTCGTATTTTCAGATTCTTCTATTAAATCCAAAGATAAAAATAAAGTATCTAAATATACTGTACCAGCATCTAAACAGTTATTTAAAGTTTTATGATGAATACTTATTGAATCATACATATGTTGTTTCGATTCAAATATATATAATAAAGTAAAATCTTCTATGTTATAGATATACACAGGAGTACCTCTTTGTTTACGTAATCTATCTCTTATTTCTTGGCTCATTGGTTCATGGTAACCTGAACTGCTTGCAACCAAATCTACGTTTAAACTTGGTTTTATAGCGAAGCGCGTATCTATAAAATGTTGTTCTAAGCTTACAACTTCATCTAAGCTAGAATTCTCATCCATTATATAAATTGTAAGATTTGTATCTTGAAATCCGTGTTTATTAAAATAACGTAACACTCTACGTGCTTTAGTTTGAAGAATAGATGGCATAAAGTAAGAACTTATTCTATTATACAAATTAATAGAATGTCCTACATAAGCATGATCATTACTTTCTCAAAAATAAACACCTTTTTGATTTTTCGATACTTTTAAGATAAGATTTCTATTATTAAAAGGGTTTTCTATATATACTTTAGTATATTGTGGTATTTTATCTTCATCGTTATTTTTATTAGAATTATTGTTATTATTACTATTTGTAATAGTAATAGTGTTGTTTTGGTTATTATTGAGAGCTCCTCGAGTAAAAAAAAAATGTATTTTTTTTTATAGCTTGCGCAGTGATAGCTTGAAAATTAAAATTAAATAGTCTTCAATTGTCGACCATGAAGAATATCATTAATATAGCGTGAGCTGTAATTACACTGTTATATAATTGATTATTAGAAATATATTGAACTCCTGGTCCACTAAGTTCAAGTCTAATTAACACTGAAAAAGCTGTACCTAATAATCCAGAGAAAAGAGCGAATATTAAATATAACGTACCTATATCTTTAGCATTTGTTGAATTAAATCATCTTTCCATACCCATTGATAGTTGTGATTTTAATGTTAAACAGGGCTGGTGGGAACAACTTTCCGTATCTAAAGACAAAATTAGGTAATATTATGAGTACTTTTTTGAACGAAATTTTTCACTTAAAAGTTATTAACTAATAATTTTAATTAATAATTACGAGCTAACTTACTCTGCGTAACAAAAGGGAAAGCGAGCTCTATTTTTAGCGATTAATAAAGACTTCAACTAGCTTGCTATAACCCTGTTTCGCTAAAAGAATAAGCTAGCTATAAAAAAAGAGCTAGCTTCGCACTAAAGCTCTTTTTTTATTATTTTTTTTTTTATTAATTTTTTTTTTATT
>JABFFJ010000097.1:0-66618 GCA_013623715.1 Fusarium verrucosum
AAAGCCTAGCCTATAATAATATACTATTTTAAAATATTAAAATAGCATAGTTTAATTCTGAAGTTTATAAAGAATAATAATACATCCTTTTATAATTACTATTTATTAAAAAGAATATTAAGACTTACTAAATAAAATAGTATTAATATATTATTTTAATTATTAATATTTATTTATTTTAAAGGCCAAGGGTGCCCAAGACGCAATTCAGGGTCTTATTAATTTTATAAAACTGTAAATAAACCTCCTGCATGTATCTTATTACCTTCTGGGCGCTCTTATTCTCAGATAAGCATGTAGTCCTCGCGGAGGGTTAGGTAGCATTCGGAGTAACTGATGTGATGGGTTGTAGCGCATCGACTCGAAGAAATCTGGCCTATAATAGTAGGCCATTCCTATGACATATCATTCTTAAATTTCTCTACTACATAATTAGAGACTACTCCTAGGACTTGGCGTCATCTACAGCCACTCCTCAATAATTTGGGTCGGCACTTATCCTATAACTGGACATTGCAGCGTATTCAAACTGGGTTACAATCCGTTCCTTTTGAGCTCAATTTAACTATTTTGGCAACTCGGATAAGCTTACAGTAAGACGGAGATACGATCAGCTCCCCGACTGGTTGAAATGGGCACGCCAAGACACCCTCGACAGAATGCATATAACGCAACGCATAACGTCGGCAGCATGAACCCGACATTACATAGATAAAGGACGATCCCGGACTAAATTTCTCTACAACACAAGACCGGAGATAGTTTTGAAACATAAAACAATGGAAGCTGCAGCAGAGCCGTCAAAGCCGAAGCTTATCTACCTTGCGGCAAGTCCTGTATGTTTTTACTATGCATGCTGTATACTGATCATCTGACCAGCATTCGCCATCGACTCAAGGAGTCCTTTGGTTACTAGAGGAGTTGGGGGTTGATTACGATATCAAAATATTCGAGCGACCTCTAGACAAGTTGACAGAAGGCATGAAAGAAACGCACATCCAGGGTCATGCCCCGCAGCTCATACTTCCTGATGACCAGGTCATTACGCAAATGAGTGCTTGTATGATGTATCTCCTCTTCACGTACGACAAGGATCAACGCTTTCACCGACTTGACTCTGAATACCGAATCCGCGACGACTATCTCACAAGTCTGGCTATATCTGATATGCTCCCACGACTTGGAACAAAGCATCTGTTCGTGGTTATGGCTGCTAAATCGCCCTTCTTTGTGCGACCTTTTATCAATATGCTGGGTGGCACCCTTGACACCCATTGGTTAAATCAAGAAGTCGACAACGCCTTTCAACTGTTGGAGATGGAGCTTGAGGGCCGAGAGTGGGTAATGGGAGGAGACGCTCCGTCGCGTGCCGATATGTCGCTCAAGATCGCCGCAGATCTGGCTGTTCACCCGGCCATGATCGACTTGAAAAAGTTGCCCAGGGTTGAGGCGTGGCTAGCGCGGTGTGAAGCTCGGCCTGCGTGGAAGAGGTCAATTGAGAAAGGAATTGGCTATAATTTGGATTGGGTGGCAAGGATGCGCGAGGCTCAGAATAAACGCTAGTTGCGATCTGATAACACATGACGACAAGTCATGTTTGACAAAAGGAACATTTAGCAGTTTTTTATACTTATTATCTTGACTTGAATTATGATTATATATCCTCTTTTTTTAGAATCGGGCTGCTAAGCCCACAGGGAAACATCTCTTTTATACTTAAGGTAACCCATCTAATAATTAATTAGACGATAAGGTTAAGGTAGTAGCAATATAACGAATAACCTTAATATATAAATGTGTTCGTTTTAATTTCTAAAGCCTTGAGCTTATTTCTTTATCTCGCTTTTAATAGAAGGTTATTATGTCCTTTAGTATAGTGTATTAAATCCGGTAGAATATTTTCCCTGCTCTATTAACCCTAACTTAATTTAAAGATCATCTCTATATTAACTACGCTCTTTGTGTTGAGTTTTCCTATATTCTATATTACCGGCTAATATTATGCTTGACCAAGCTATCTTCCTGCCTCTGCTGCAAAAGAAATGCCAATAAATACCTAGCCGACCAATTGGACTCGCCGCAGCACTCGCAAGAACACCAGTCCATGTTGAGAGCTAGTGCGAGCTGTTTACCTCAAAAGGCAAAGCCTGTGTGAGGCCGTGACTTGAAAACTGATATATCAGAGTTTAACCTACCCTGCTGCTAGCAACGGACCCACGCGACCCGATTTTCAAGTCCAAATTTTCAAAGCAAACCCAATATATTTTCGTGTCCTCGCATATTTTCTTTTCCAAGACCTGCAATCGTCGTATGTAGACGTCAACTATTCGTTTTCAGTCTTTTCTCTACTCCACTGGCAACTGTGTGACCAGATCATATCATGACTCAACTGTGGGATATTGTCATCTCGCAGCGAAACACTAGCTTCTATTGGATCAAGTCCGTGCATACGAAGGATGGTATTCTGTCATATTATGAATCGCAGACTGATGCGAGAACAATTCTGCATACCAACACTTAGAGAGGATGTTTACTCTCCACAACCACAATCGATACCTAACAGAAACTAACTGCCAAGTCTTCTGATGATAATGAGTGGGTTCATGTCTCGTAATAATCATGATACTCTGACATGTATGAAATTGCTTGACAAAAACAAACAACGCTTCCTGCGAGTCACGGTCAAAGTTTTCCTTAATATCAATTTTAGCCCCCAATAGTTTTGTGACTAATGCTCTCTGTACGAGTGCCAAGAGAGCGCACAGCTGCTGAAGATAGGTCCCCTGGCGGTCTGTGTCACTGTCCTGAGACGCGGCGATGCCGCAATCCCTTTTGTTTTTTTTATTTAAGATTCTCAACTCTCTCGTTTTCAAAAGAACTCCTCAGTAATCGCTGCCGTTTATCGAACCCAAACCACGATGTTTCTCAACCACTTCCTGATACATTCGCTGTTCGCGGTCTCAGCTCTCGCTGCACCGAGCGCTTCAACCAAGAAAGCATGCGAGGAGATCTCGAAAAGTCTCCCCGGCCGCGTATCGCTTCCCTTCACTGTCCAATTCAACTCTCAATCGAGGAGTTACTGGTCTACGGCTCTGCGCGAAATCAAGCCAGCTTGCGTAGTTACCGCCAAGTCAGCATCAGATGTTTCGACAGCCGTGACAATTCTGAATAAGTATCCGGATGTGAAGTTCGCTGCCAAGAGCGGTGGCCACGATCCCAATCCTGGTCATGCGACTGCTGGAGATGGAGTCGTTATCTCATTGAAGGATATGGTTGGTGCGACTTATGATGTCGACAAGAAGGTCGCTTATGTCAAGCCTGGCGGAGAGTGGAATGATGTTATTTCTGCACTCGACAAGCACGGCGTTACCATAGTTGGAGGTCGTCTAGGTAATATCTGATTCTGGCACTTGGCGCTTCACTTCTAATTGGAATTGCAGGAATTGTTGGTGTCGGTGGTCTCCTGACCGGAGGCGGAATTTCTTTTCTGAGTGCCCAATATGGTTTGGCAGCAGACGTATGATCAGCTATCAAAAATATCCTGACCACGCTGACAATGAGTTAGAATATTGTTTCCTGGGAGATGGTCAATGCGAATGGCACGATTATCAACGTCGATGCGGAAACCCAGCCCGAGCTTGCCGTGGCGTTGAGGGGTAGTGGCAGTCAATTTGGTAAATTCCTCTCAGCCTATCTATCCAGAAGTGAACTAACCGTCTAATTACAGGTATCGTAACGCAGTTTACCGTTAGGACATATCCCATCGGCAAGGTCTGGGGCGGTATTCGTATATATCCAGAGTCCAGAACAGATGAACTCTACGAGGCGATGCACCGATTCATTCCATACAACAGCGAAGATCCAAAAGCCTCTATTATCGTTGCCAGTCTCATCCTCACTGGAAGTAGTAGATCGAACTTTGTGTTTTATTTCTACAACGACGAGAAGCCTCCAACCACCGGTCCCTTTGCAGACTTACTGAAGATCAAGTCGACCTCTTCCACCACCAGGACACGATCATATCCAGACCTGGTAGGCCACTCCGGAATAAGCGGAACCTCTACACCAGTGCTGATAGACAACCTAGCTCAAGTCCAACGGCCTTGGAGTTTCCTTGTTGAACTCGAGGATTTCTTTCAGAGTAAGCAACCCGTTCTCTTGTACGTGAACTCGACTAACAGTGACAGACTGCTACTATCCCTTACCTTGCTAGCAATGCAAGTGTATACGGCGAAATCATGAATAAGATGCGCCAGATCACGAGCGCCTACTTCAAAGACATCCGAGGTCTAGCATCCCAATGTTCGGTCGACTTCCAGCCTATGCCAGCCTCCATCGGTAAAAACTCCGAGGAACGGGGTGGGAATGCCATTGGCTTCACTGCAAATGACCCTGACCGGGTCCTCCTGGAAATCCAGTGCGCCTGGATCGAGAAGAGATTCGACGATGAGGTGCTTCAGTTCTCCAAAGATTTAACGTCATGGATAGAGCAAAGAGTGCCACAGTGGATTGAAAAGCATGGAAAGGCTTCGGACACCTATCTTCCTCTATTTATGAATGATGCCATGTCCGATCAAAATGTCACGGCAAGCTATAGGGACTATGAAAAGTTCAAGGCACTTCAGAGGGAAGCTGATCCGGAAGGTGTTTTCCGGGAGAGGCTAGGCGGTTTCAAGTATTGATGTACCACTGGATGCAAGAGAAGTCCCTCGCATTCAATACCGGAAGTGCTAAAATCAGTGGTGCCAAGGGCATGGCCGTTCAAGTTTTACGACGACCTGCTGCCAGGCCCATAAACGGAGGGACGGAAGCACTGCCAATAACAAGGGTTAAGATATTGCAGAAAAACAGATCAAAGAGGGATCCAGTAGGGAAAGGGCTTGTACCTCTGCAAAGATGAGAGCACATAGAATCATTAGTACTGTTTGTTTTATTAGTTGTATACTTAATGAATCGTCTTATAATAAAAAACGTGATATAAGCAGCCAATACCATTTGCGTTTTCACCTTCTTTGTATACTAAAAACCATTTATTGAAATATTACAACCCCAATTATAGGCTACGTTTCCATGGTAAAAACGGTAATACATCATATTTTGATTGGAAGAAAAATACTATAAATAGGTAAAAGAGTCCCCGTCTGCTGGGCCCGTTAAATGGTGCCATTCAGTAACATATATATGCCGATATATCCGTTAAAGATATTCTCAGGTATTGGAAAAGGCTAGATGTGAACCTTGAGTGCAGAAGTGAAGCTGATTCTTCTATGTGCTAGGGCCCGAGTGGGATTTGGCATGGGTTCAGTTCGGTGGCCGACGGTCCCGACACTGGACACACTCATCGTCGAGGCTCACCTCGCCTTACTATCTATGCACCAATACGCATAAATGTAAATTTCGCTCGCGTCAAAGAGCGGTCTGTACAGTAGGAATAGCACAATGGCTTTATAAACACAATAACATGCGTTATGCATCACGCTAACATGGTACCCGAATACTAGCTAACCTTAATCTCCCTGAGGTACCGGCCAGCACTTAGATCAATGAGACAAACTCAAAACAAATTACCCACCAGTCATGCCCTGCCATCAGGCCCAGAATGACCGTAAAATCGTCCATATCATAGATGCTCCGCTTTGCTACTTGGATTATTCATCTCGTATAGCTTATGAAAATTGGACCTTGGTAACTTTATTTCGATAATTTCAAGGTTCGACGCATAATCACAAGAACAAAGTTAGACTTTCTCGGCTTACGGCTCCGTTGTCAACCTGAATCGGCTGGCCTAGATTGTAGTCTTCAAACTTAATCTCATATGTTTTCGTACTTGATATACCTACCATCGTATATAAAGCCAGATAATCCCTCTACATCTATCTGATATTGTACCATCTCTCTCCATTCAGCTACCAACACCATTTCCATCCTATTATCTTTCACGCTATCAGCAAAAATGAAGGTCGTTTCTTTGGCTGCAATCCTTGCCGTTGGCCTCAACGGTGTACAAGCTATCACACTACTCAGTGAGAACCCGCTATGCAACTACAAACGGCTCAGCGTCACCCCTTGGCATAACTGCAACGGCATCAACGGAGGCCGAGACCCGTACAAGGACTCTGATTGTGACTTGCCCTGCGCACGAGTTGGAATGAAGGAGGCTGGCAAATTCGTGCACGTCAGCAACAGGTGGGGCGACGACACTTGCGCTCTTCAATGCTGGTTTCGACGATAGGTAATAGTGATGATGCCATATTGCTTTGATATCTTGAGCTAACAGAAGAAAAGATTTACTAAAAGCATAAACCATGCATCGTATGAACCTGGCTTTAAAATGCAATAATGGGGGTTGTTTGTCCGAAGACCTTTAATCAGCTAGACCATTACGAACTTTGGAAGGAACTATTACATATTGGAACATATTAGACTATGTATATATTATGAAAAGTGCCGCTCTTCCGTCTCTACCCATGCCCTGATACTGTCGTTCCTGCATTCGTAGAGGATTCCAAATATTTCCTCAATCTGATAATCAGTCAAGGTAAGAATGGTTGGGACCCAGATATGTTGCAAATCATGGTTGACTCAAGTACAACGGGACCCGTAGCAAGTTCGAGTAGAGCAAATCTATATAGTTCATGCCGTATTACATCTTGAAGGTGAGGGGGCAGCACAGCATGCAGTGGGAAAGGGGTTGTCATGTCTGTCAAATTCAGTATGCAAATGCAGGCAGCAATTCAACTGAAATCGTGATCTTGAGATGGATATATTTAGGTAGGTCATGTGACAATGTTTCAAGTCAAATGTTATTGAAATGCTACATGCGCAACATAGTTTCATGAATTATTTATGTCAGGCACAGCTTTAGGCCTCTCCCAATCAATGTCATGGTGGGATCTCTCAACATTAACATCGTATGAGGTCTCTTGACTATGATGTGAATTCATAACGTGAGCTTCTAAAAATACGACGCACACGACTCGGTGGTAGCCAAATGACTCGATATTGAACGCACGTGTCTCGTCAAATTTGAAGTTTTGTGGATATTAAAGGATTTTAGGTAGGTTCCACAGGTTCATTATACAAGACCATTACTCAGGTGAAGCCAGTAAACCCGTCCCAAAGAGGGTCTTGACTCATCAAGCACTATAAGTAATCCCGTGACACTTTGACCTCCGGTAGGTCATAAAGTCGAGGTCAACCCGATGATAATGCCGGTGAATCTCTAGGTGCGCATGAATAAAAGTCTTTAGAACACTTGCTACGCTCTAGTTACCAACCAGTTTCCTGAGTACTAGCAGGTTGATGCCATGGCATTTTTACAGATTCCACTGAGCCAGGTTCATTATAACATATATGAATAATTCCTAGGTCTGAAATAATTCCAGCAAACTAACTTTGCAGAATCTTATCTGCTGCAGCCTCACCAGCAAGAACAGCCCCCTCCATAAACCCAGACCACCAGCTCGCCGCCTCAGTTCCAGCAAAATAAATACCCTGAACTGGCTTCGTCAACGCCGGCCCAAACTGCGTCCAAACATTTGGTGGAAACAATCCCGTATGTCCACCCCTCGAAAACTCCTCGTTATCCCAACGCTGCAGAATCCATGATTCGACCTCTCTAGCCTTGGGTCCAAAATACCTGACAAAGTCCTCAGTCACGGCAGCAAAGATCTCCTCTTCTGGGGCATCATCGAGACGTCTCATCTCGTTGGCTTCGATAAATCCCATCATGGCGCCGTAACTTGCGTCAGGGGGCGAGCTGTCGAAGGTTGACTGTGTAACACCCTGAATACTTGCTGCCTCTCCACTGAGATTCTCGTTGCGCCAAAAGGGGGTTTTGTAGATGGCGAAAACCTTCCCGATCGAGCCCATGGGAACGCGTTGACAGAGTTGATCGCGAGCGGCTGGGAGGGGAGGTTGGTATACGATGCGGCCTGCGAGGGCGGGGGAGATGGCGATGATGACCTTGCTGGCTTGGACCTTGAAATCATCACCAGTGACGAGGTATCCGCTGTTGTTCTGGATGACCTGTCGAACAGGCGACTGGAGGCGAACAGCATCGTTTCCAAGACGCTCGGCTAGTTTCGTCGCTATGTTCTGTGGCCCACCTTCGATACGATCCTCAAGCGAGCCGTCCTTGACATTGGTCAGCATCTCAACTCGCCCTTTGGTGTTTTCATCGCCGGTGCGTGCAATATTGATCACGACACTCAGTAAGGACACATCCTCGCCCTCAGCCGACAGAATAGCTCGGTTTGTCATATCAATGACTCCTCTAGCCGTGCCATGCCGTTGAAAGCCGTCGAGCCACGAAGACAGCGTCAGACGATCCCACTCCTTGGCTTTTGGGTGCGTCCATGGTTGGTGCACATCAATACCACTAGCCATCTCGTTAAGTTGAGTCGTGATGTCTGCGAGAGCCATGACATCTTTCTCAGCCAACGGTGGCAGTCCGTGGGTAGCAACAGGATCGTAGAGCTGCCGACCCTCTTCAGGAGTCCACATGACCATCGAACCCTCCATGTATGTCGGAAACGTTTTGATGCCAAGATCCGTAGCCAGAGCGAGAAGTCTCTTGTGGTTTTTACAAACAAACTCAGCTCCAGCTTCGATTTTCTCGCCGCTGTGATTTTTAACGTCTACATCGTAGACCTTTCCACCCACTCGATCTCTGGCTTCGAGAACGAGAACTGACTTTCCTCCAGCAACGAGTTGTCTGGCTGCTGCGAGACCACTGAGGCCACCGCCAACAATGGCCACATCGACAGGCGGCAATGAAGATTGGGTTGTCATGTTTAGTAAAGACGTTTGAAATTGTTGGTGAGATAGTTTATATTGGAAAGAGTATGAATTATCCTGAAGCGACAACTTTCTATCTTTATAGGTATTTGGAGTTGGTTTGTTCATTTGATTGAATCACGTCATGGCGATATTAGCTATGTTATACCCGTAGCCCCGCGGGAACCGGTGATTATCTGCTGAATAAAGTGCCATTTACAAGTATAACAAATATGGGAAAGAGAAGCCGAGGATACAACATTAACCTGAACCATAAAGGCAGAGAGAATCCTTGAATTATCCCCGGAATTAATGATGCTCGGAGGCTCCACTCCACCATCTTTTTGGTTATGGCAGTTCACAACGAGCCCCCACTAAATATTGTTCCACTTGACCGTTACTGGGAGGCTTATACGATCGAAGGTTATCTCGGCTTTGTGAGTTCCAGAGTTGGGTTCAGCCAAAAATGAACCTCGACAGGGAACTACTATAAGTATTTCTCCAGTTACTGATAGAAAGGATTTTTACATGTTTTTCTGGCTACCCAATCGCAGTATTTCCAAGACCTATCTCAATCACTTTGAATAATCATGTCTGATCAAATTACGAACAACTTGTTGCACAAACTCGAAGAGAAGAGTAAGTCTATTAATTGGCACTTTTGATATGTCTTAGTTAACATCTCAGTCAACATTGACGTTGATTCTCTCAACACCGAGTTTATAAGAAACCTCTCGATCACACCCCATGATCAAACATGCAACCCAATATGGTTAATGTTGGCACTCCAAGATCCATCGAGTGCAGACTTGATCAAAGAAACGGCCCTTGAACTTCAGGATCAAGGCTTTCTTGCCATCTTCTCACGTCTTGTAAAGTCATGAATTCCTAGTTGTTCCTCCAAGTCTGACAGTGAACAGGCCGTTCGTCTCTGCTCCAGAAACATCGACTTGATCAAGGGTCGCGTGCTGGTCCAAACAAGCCCATCTGGAGCAGACAGCGTCCAAAAGACTCTTGACCATGCACGTCTGTACGTCTCCGAGTTTGACAGGGCTGGGATTGCGAAGGACAGATATTGTATCAAGATTATGGCCACAGGTGCAGGGGTGAACGCTGCCAAGGTTCTTCAAGATGAAGGAATATCGACCTTGGGAACCGGCGTGTTTAGTGTTGCGCAAGCAGTGGCTTGTAGTCAAGCTGGCTGTTTGTATATCAGCCCGTATTACAACGGTAGGTCATTCTGTCTTCATCGGGTTCTTTAACTGACTGGCCGACCTTCATAGAGATCCGAACCCATTTGAACCCTTCTCTGTGGCCTGATGTTGCCGACCCAGCATTAGAACATCCTTTCTCTAGCTGCATTGCTGGAATGGTCCAAGCCTACAAAGCCCTATCTGAGAAGACTGGCAAACGACAGCCGCTGATCAAGAATGCTGGGTACGTACTCTGTCCCTTGGGATGTTCCTCTCCACTTACACTATGCAGATTTCGCTCATACAGAGAAGTCTTGGCTTCTGCTGAACTGGGCTGCCACTCGGCAACCATTTCCCAAGATACTCTTGAGGGAATAAACACTGTTTCTAGCGCGGAAGTTACAATCCCAGACACTGTCAAGTTGGCCAGTCTGCAGAACCCCTACACAAATGATGTAGCTATTCCGGCGCCAAGACTTGCAAAGCTGCTGGCTAGCGATCAAGAGGCAGGGCTCTTGACTGTGGACTATCTGGTTAATGATGGGGAGGCATTGAAGCGAGCAGTGGATGGTGATGAGTCGGCAACTAGGATGGTCAAAGAGGCTTTGGATATGTTTGTTTATTGTGAGGAGGAGACTCGAAAGCTAATCAAGGGGTTGGTGCCAACGGCAAGTTTGTAAGTAGCTGTTCCATATGGGTGGTACTAGACTCTTGGAAACTTGAATAAACAACGGGTTTGTTCTTATTATATCTTGGAACTAAACGCATCGTGTCCCTTAACCTGGCTATATCTCAGAAAGTTTAGCCTTCCGTGGAATAGGGTGATCTTTCTGCTACTTTTAAAACGAAGAAGTGTTGCAAACATAAAGGTTTGATGACATTGGAGTCTTAAGCTCAATAAATCAATTAATTCTCCAATAATCCCCAAGCTATCATTTGAATGGAAGTGTTTCTTTCGGCGAATCTTTGCCACGCCATGAGGATCTACTGAAGAAACATTGATGTCTTGCCTTGTTGTCAAATTTGGAGCACTGCCTCGTATATGACATGCCTTGATCAAATTCTCGATAGCATTGACAGATTCATCTGCCGGGGTGAATTTCAGCTTAGGTAGTGGTCGATCCCCGCCCGCAACGAGCCGAAACTCAACGCATGCACCGGAGCCCGCGGAGTGAATTGGACCGAGGTCTAAGAGACCAAGACTGAACCCCGCGTCTCACCTCGACCAATCGTTTACAATTGCCATTTTCAAATATGCGAGCCCTGTCAGTCTGTCACACTTGATGTACGTAGCTAGAATTAGAACAAGTTGGATTACAGAGGTGCCTTGCTTGCTATTATGTATATAATCAAGAAATGCCACAATATCAGACCTGCATGAATCAGTCTTGTTGCACAAAACATCCCAGAGCACAGTTTTCAAAATGTCTAACGAGGCAAGTCATCTTCTGAACTGCATATATGCTCCCCTATTAACTGTATGTCAATGTAGCAACCCGTGAACCGTGCTATCAATCACATAGCCATCTCTTGCACGGACATAGATGCCCTCGTCGCCTGGTATACTAGGGTTCTTGGCTTCGAAGTCATCAGCCCAATTCAGCACTGCATCAGAGCCAAAGACCCAACGCCCTTTGAAACAATATTTGTCTCCTATCCGTCATCCGTCCAAGAGCTCAAGTTTGCCATCTTGACCACTGGAAACGGTGTATGCATCGAATGTTTCCAATTCATCGATCCGGCCCCAAGGCCCCGGGACGAGGACTTTGAGTACACGCGGGTTGGAGTGTTCCATATCTGTGTCACGGATAGAAACCCAGAGGCATTGGCAAACAAGATTGTTGAAGAAGGAGGCAAGACTATTGGAGGATGGATGGATTATTCCATATTCGGGCTTCAAGGGCATAAGGCCATTTATACACAGGATCCATGGGGCAATGTCGTGGAGATCATGAGTCTGAGTCTTGAGAGGGTTTCTTCGACTGGGACAGCGTTGATGAATGCAGCCCAAACGCTCCAAGCATTGAAGCAGGAATAATGTATAATAGATTGATAAAATGATCTTCATGAATCGGGTTAAACTTAAGAAGTCCCTAATTATAGATCTAGGTTAGCCCGGGTCCGCGGATGCCGATGTTGTCAGTAATTGCGGGGGAATCGACAATGCCCAAAACCCACTTAAGTAAACCAAATAGTGATCTTATCAACAAAGAAGAAGATGAAAAGACTGTGTTGTTTTCTTGTGTTTGCTCAAAGAATCAGAAATTACCTCCATTCACTCAAGACGCCCGGACATACCTCAAATCGAACAAACTCGCACCATGAAGAAATCCAAGTCTTTCACAGGTTGCTGGACCTGTCGAGCTCGGAGAGTAAAGTGCGACGAAGTGCAGCCGATCTGCAATAGATGTGTCAAGGCCCACCGGAAGTGCGAAGGCTATGGTATCCGTCTTTGCTGGAAAGGCTCTCGCACTGAGACTTCATTCAGAGCCCATATGGATCTTGATTCTAATTTTACTGAGATACCGCCGGATGATCTGGATGATATGATCACTCGATGTTGCTATGCAACTGCTGGTTACAAAACCCAGTCTTTTGGTCCGTTTTCTGTGTTTAGTGTTACATCGAGTGCGGGCCATGAAATACCGCTAGAAGCTGATGCAGATGAGGACCTTTCTATATCTTCACTGGGTGAACCCTCGCAGACGACGAGTCAAACTTCCATTGCGCAATTGGAAGCACAAACCATCTTTTCAGAGAGGTCGACAGACCATACTGTTGATCTTACCGGAAACCCTTTGTTTCAAAATGGCAATCATCTATCAATAGATGATATACTGGTCCCAGAACTGTCCTGGGATCTTGAGTCACAAACCTCCTCATGGACTGAGAGCGGGATCTGGTTCTTTGATCTCGAGCAAGACACATCCTCAGACATTTCTCTTAACCTTGAGGAACCTGCAACACGGCGTGAAGCATCCGATCACTGGCCTTCAGCTCTATCACCTTACAACCAACCGAGGGAGGTTTCAACACCCCGGCAGCAAAGCGAACTTATCCATCACTGGCTCGTCTTTATGTGCAAGAACATGGTACCCATCGACGCAGTAGACAATCCGTATCGAGGCCTATACCTTCGCTTAGCATCTCAAAGTCTCAACATTACGTCGCAAGGCCATATAGCTGTGTTTCATGGGATATGTGCAGCAGCAGCACATAATCTGAATAACCTTCGTCAAAAGACTGATACCCGACCAGCATTGCATGCGCATGTCGCTTTGCAGAATTTGCAACAAGCCATTGCGGAGCCGAAGGGGATGGACCATCTATCTGTCCTGGCAGCCATTACTATGTGCATCATGCACGATACCATGACGGGTCAAGCTCAGAACTGGAGGTCTCATATCCAAGCGGCATTAAGAATCGTGAGAGGACCGATTGATTCAGGATTAGAAGCCTCTTCGGAGTTACATGTTGTTGTGGAGCAGTGTCTTTGTCTCGCAGTGCTTGGAAATATCGACGTGGACGATGATCTCTGCGAAATGATATCACAGCTTCCCTGCAGCGAAGACTATTTGAACAAACAGCACAGTGTCACAATGACCCTCCTGTCTTTCATTGCCAAAATCAACTGGCTCTCTAAACAGGAAGGTGAGCAAGATCCTGTCATGCTGGATAAACTGGAGCTGGAGATCTATCTTCAAACCACCCCAGGTCTTCGGCAAACCGATTTTGGGTGTAGCAAACAGAAGCTCATTAACCAACATCATACTTTTGTTTGGTACTACGCCGTACTGCTACATTTCCAGAGGCTGATCCGCCACAAACACCCTGGGGAGCTTCATGATATTGTCGAAGAAGCTCTGAGTCATCTTGAGGCAGCGGAAGATATCGCCACAGATTCAGACGGTTGCATCATTCTTTGGCCGTGCCTTGTAATTGCGAGCGAATGCTTTGACGAGAGACATCAGAGACGTTCGTTGAATTGGTTTGCTAGGAAAGACCGTCATGGGTTTGGTAATGTTGGGTTGGCTAGCAGTATTTGTCGTGAGTATTGGAAGTGGCGGGATCAAAATCCTTTGAGTAGGTCATGGCAGGACTTTGTTTGTGGGACTGAATATGATGTGGTCCCGGTTTAGAAACTCGTTCTTCTTTCGCATACTGTTACTAAAGTGGTACGAATTCGCGGGCTAGAGGTACTGTAAGGCATCTTGGAGCTTTTATAATTCAAGGAAGTTGGCTTTGGACGTATTCTTATCGCACAAGCATGAACTCTCAGCATAGTTAATGTAATGGCCTTACAACCAACTAACTGCCTTCAAAATAAAGGATATCCGTAGGTCTTTCAGATAGCACTGGTTACCTCTATTTGCAACACTTCCTCAATAAAGTACGTTGGATTGATCCTTGCTATATTTAGCTTAGTTGTTGCCCTCCATGAATCTTCAACGTAGCAGTTTGAACAGAACCTGGAAAAGATTACGAATGTTCAAGACTCATGAGTCATGAACATGATGTGGCCTCACAATATCTCAGAATAAATGCTGCAAAACCGTTACAGGGGTTGCGCTTGTTCAGAAATGAACTGTCCTTCGTCTAGATGAGTGCCTCGACATAGGCTTGAACAGCACCCCGTGAACCCTGCCTTCGAAGACCAATCCGAGAAAGCTTTTTAACAGACTTTGGGTCGCGAACAAAAATCTCGAGCCTGGAATATTAATAAAGAACACCCCTTTTTGGATCTGAGAGGAACGTGAACAGTAGGACAACCGCAATAACGCAGACAAGTAACGTATTAAGTAAGAGGTATATAAGGAGTACGAGTCCTGACTGACATTCATATCAATCAACCTCCTTCTCAATCAACACACGGGTGAATACCGCTACCTATCTCAATAACCTTCACATTTATTCTCAGTTCGATTCTTCTTGTACCTTCTGCTCCAAGAGCAAACATTAACTAACACGGCAGACACTATCGAGGCAACTACCTAGAAAGTTAAGATGGATTATTCATTCCGACGGTTTTTCGATCACGAGATTTTCGATCACAACAATAAGTCAGACATCGGCAGGAATCTCATGGAGCCAGATCAATGGGTCGCACACCCTCCCAAGCCAGATGTCGTGGCTAACTTTCTCCTCCACGTCAGAGATCTTAGTGAAGAACTGCCTGAGTATTATCTCAAAGTCTACCTTCATCACCCCGAGATAGAAGGCTGCCGTGCGGGTGAACCATGCGACCACTGGATAGCCGATTCGAGATCTCGCGGCGGTCGTTTCGGGATGGGTTTGGAGCTTGAGCTTATCTGCATGAAAGCTGAGCATGTATATGGCAAGCCGTGGGGTGAACAGGAATTCTGTGCACCTTATAGGATGTGTGACACTTGTTTCCGACAGGAAGCGTTCGACATATCATGCGCACCATGCACGTGGTTCAATGAGGCGATGCCTTGTTTTGAAAGTGTCGAGGCGGAGGGCCTTGTTGTTATTCTGTGTCGGACTCTATTCCCGTATCCTACTACTGAGTGGATGGATCGTCATGGGCGACCGCTTAGCTATATGGAAAGCTCAGTAAACCAGGAGGATGGGGGGGCATTGGTATGACTGAGCCGTTGCTGAGTTGGAGACCTCGGCGCTTATGGAGTTATCATTGCTTGTTCGGGATTGATCAAGATAGATTGTTTGTATGAGGGATCTGTTCTTTGCAAACTAGATAAAGGGTTGTACTAGTGAAAATAAAATCTAAATTGGCCCAAGAATATTTAAATGTTGTCCCACCAGCGGAATGTCAAGATCTATGCCCTTCGTTAATTGTGCCCTCTGCAAAGTCCAGCTTCCAGTCTTGTTATTTTCAAGGCTATCCCGTGCAGTCAAGTATGTTCTTTATAATGATCAAGCCGCGGATTGTTGTATCTGTTGATAGGTATCTTTAAGCGGGCTATGTGCATCTCGGTTTGTATTCAAGAGCCGGAAGACGGCACCGCTTTAGTATGAGTTATGAGAATATTCAAGGATGAATTCTTTATTGGCTGAGAGGTTACAAATTGAAAAGTGAAAAAATATCGAAATCCAAGATTGCTTGTTGGTCTTGTTCTTCCTTATCTATTTTATTTTTCTCTTTCCTTTCTGCCTTTTTATTGTCAATCTAAGTGCAATCAACTAACATGTTTTATAAAACTTTATAGCCGTGAATTCGTCTAAAATGTAGTCAGGCTATTTATCTAAAATTAGTCTGTCTCCACCTTATGAATACGAGGTTTTACGGAGTGAAGACGCAAAGATCCCCAGCTTTCTAGCCGAATTAAACGAACTATATACTGTCCCCCCTTTTATTGTTTATCCGGTGTTCTTGTTTTCTATCCTCCCACGAACAATTACTGACTTGAGTTTAGTAGTTGACATTTTTATGATAAATCTCCTCTCACAAATAGCCTTTGTTGCAAGCTCATATCCCAATGTCTAGGAGCTTGTGCTACGCAACATTTGTTGCGTTCTTGAGCGCTCAATTTGTCTCTGCACGTCCTCAATCACAATGGCAAGTTGTGGCCAAAGCCAACAGCGACGACATGGTTCGCGCTGCTGTCGCATTGCATCAACCCAAGATTGCAGAGGCCGAATCTCTGTTGATGAGTATCTCGGATCCCAGTTCTGACAAGTTCGGCCAGTACCTTGACCAGAATGGTATTGTATGCTATTCATTTGTCTTATTAGAGTCTTTCCTCAACCTGACACTATTATAGCAAGAGCTCTTTACTCCCAGCGAGAGTTCCCAACGCAAAGTTCTTCGCTGGCTTGAGGATGCTGGTATTGACACATCCTCCGTGCAGCTTAAGAAGACAGCCGCCGTGATGGAGTTCTCTGCTCGCGTCAATCAACTTGAGAATCTGATGGGTCCAGGCGCTCACATTATGCGCAACACTGCAACTGGAGAGCTTCTCCTTGAACCTTCTGATCACGAAATTCCGTCCGACATGAAGGATGCTGTCCAGTTCATCACTTTGGCTCCATCTTCGCAGGACAAAGCCAAGCGCAGTGGCCCAGCCAAGGCTAACCCAGCTCCCTTACCACCACCATACAAGCTCACAGTGGCTGATGATTTGCGTAACTGTAGTCTAAGCTGGACTCCCGCCTGTATCCGCAGTAAGTACATTGCCTTCGGAGTAGGTATTCAAAATGACTAATGACTGAAAGAACTCTATGGCATACCCCTTGGCACCAAAGCTGCACGAAATAATTCCATGGGTTTGTTCGGATATGGCGACCCCTACAGACAGTCTGACCTCGACGGTTTCTGGGCAGAGCACGCCCCATTCATTCCCAAGGGGACTACACCCAAAGTCAACAGTATCAACGGTGGCGTAGCAATTGGCGAACCCGTTGAAGGGGAGGAGATGCTTGACATCGAAATGTCTTATCCAATTGTTTATCCGCAGACCGTCACCATGTTTCAGACACCTTACAGTAGCGGCGGGGGTCTTTTGAACGATTTTTTGGATGCTGTGGATGCGAGCTATTGCAAATACGATGGAGGAGATGACCCCGATATCGATCCAAAATTCCCAGTTTTCCAAGGATTCCAAGGGCCAGCTATGTGCGGCAAGTACCAGATAACAAATGTCGTCTCTATCTCCTTCGCCGTCGAAGAAACAAGCTTGCCTCGCCGTTACATTCAGCGCCAATGTCACGAGTGGATGAAGTTGGCTCTCAGTGGCGTCAGCGTTCTTGTGGCCGCTGGAGATCGCGGTGTTCAAGGAGCCACGACTTGCGCTATAAACCCCTACGACGGAAAGAGAGCAGCTTTCAACACTTTGTTTCCAAGCTCTTGTCCTTATGTCACGGCGGTTGGAGCGACACAAGTCAACTTTACTGGAACCAGATCAGAGGAAGTTGCAGTTTACGATCCCAAGCACAACTTTTACTCTGGAGGTACGTGTTGTCTACAAGGTGAAGCTTTTTACTGACATTTTACTAGGTGGTTTCAGTAATGTCAACTCACAGCCGTCGTATCAGAGCAAGGCTGTTGCCAACTACTTCGCCTCCAACAACCCTCACTACCCCAAGGGAACATACAACATATCTGGACGTGCGGTTCCTGATGTGGCGCTCTTGGGAGCCAATGTCACGGTATTGGAGAACGGTAAGACTAGAGTCAGTGGAGGAAGCAGTGCCGCCGCCCCTCTCTTCGCTGCCATGATCAACAGAATCAACGATGAGCGGTTGCTAGCAGGCAAGAAACCAATTGGTTTCTTGAACCAGATTTTGTACCAGCACCCTGAAGTATTCACAGATGTAAGTCAATTTTCTTTTTTGGATTCGTTGAACGATTAGTTAACGTGGCATAGATTACTGATGGATATAATCCTGGATGCGGTACACAAGGTTTCAAGGCAGCAAAGGGATGGGATCCAGTATCAGGAATGGGATCTCCCAAGTTCCCTAAACTTCGGGACTTGCTTGTTGGCCTCCCGTAGTGTAACACTCTCATGGGGGACAGGTTGACCTTTAGTTATTATTTACTTCTTCTGGCCTAAATGCGTGTCTTGTAATGACCTAATAATAGTTGGAACGCTAATGACATAATCATGCATCACCACCTGAGCTGTGATTAGATAGCGGAGTTATCTCCGGATGACACAATCTGTCAAATTTCTTGATTAATCCACTTCAGTACTGATCATCGCGACTCCAATGCCACAAGAACTCCGCCCACTACTCCCACGCTCGACAGAGACGTCGGACAACACTGCTTCATCAAGCAATGCCCCGTCACAGATACTTGTACCGAAACGGAGACAGGTTCTAACAGCCTGCGGGGTTTGCCGACAGCGAAAAACTAGGGTAAGACGATGTTTCCATTGATCAGCAACGCAACCGGATCCAGCTACCGCCATAAGGAATTAGTTGCAATTCTACCAATATTTTTCTTTCATCCAAAAACATCTCTGCTAATATTGACTCCTTTTTCAAGTGCGATGGAGAACGTCCCGTCTGCTCTGTATGTGTGCGCACTGGTCGGTCAGCGGAATGCACATACAAAACTCAACCGACCGAGACTCATAATCAAGCATTGAAGCGCAAACATAGTGCCGCAGACGAGGAGAATTCAAACTACCGCAAGTTCACAAACTTCCTTCGATCTTGCCCGGCTGATGATGCCAATGATATCCTCGCCCGTCTCCGTGGCGGAGCCCGTATTGATGAGCTTGTGCGACACGTCGAGTCCGGGAACTTACTCCTGGAGCTCTCTCTCGCACCCCAGAGGCAATTTCTTCATTCTGCTGGAGGCGCCCTTACTATTCCAGATGTACTCAGAACGGCCAATAACCCTTATGCAAAGTCTCTTGTCTGTACTCTCAGGTTTGGATCTCCGTCACCTACCATGCATAGTCTGCCCACGCCTGAAGTTCGGGCCTTGTACAATGCTCCGTATGTCACTGCACGCATGGTCAGCTCTGTCTTGGATGAGTGCCAACCGTCTAAATGGACGACGGCATCTTCGGATGATGATCTCCTTCGCGAAATCCTTCGTTGTTACTTCACCTCTATTCATGCATTTCTACCATTCTTTCACAAGGACTACTTTCTGCATGATATGCGCCGTGGAAGAAGTCGTTTCTGCTCTCCCCTACTTGTCAATTCTGTCTTGGCTGCTGGTTGTGTAAGCACCCCCGTGCTCGAATGAGGAGGAAGATCCTGTAGCTAACCCTTAGCCATTGACCCAGCGAGCATGTACTCGCCTCCCTGATCGTAACAGGTTTTGGAACCCATCACTGTTGCAATACAAGCTTTTGTCCGAGGCTCGGCGCCTCCGGGAACTTTCGGCTGATCAGAGCAGCATCACCAGAATACAGGCTGACATGATTCTACACCTTGAGCACGGTATGAATGGACAGGACAAGATAGGTTGGACTCTCTGCATCGCAGCTGTGGCTTCCGCCCATGAGCTGGGACTTTTCGATGATCATCCACAAAACGCAAGCCACGCCCAGAAGATTGTACGAGCCACGACTGCTTGGGCTCTGTTTGCGTGGCAAGGGTGAGTATCAATGACCCGGAGAATACTTTGGCCAGGGCACAAATGTGACTGATCAACACAGACTTCAAAGCTATCACCAGGAAAAGCCGCCTCTTGCCACTTCACCACCAGCTGTGGCATTACCCAATGATGCGGATGCTTTCGGGGAGATATGGGTGAAATACAGCGCAGCTGATAGACCCATACCGCTTCACTTCAGCGAGACCTTTGTGGTCATGGTTGAATTCCGGTCAATTCTCAATGAAATCGCCAATTTTCTACACTCACCTCATACCCCACAACGGTATATGACTCTTGCAGAAGCCTCCACGTACTACATTCGACTCCAGGAATGGTACAGAAAGCTTCCGGGCCACCTTGATCCGTACAACGTTATCTTCCCTGCTCATTTCCATATCCAGTAAGTATCCTTCTGCGACATAGAATATCAACTTGCTGTCTCACCATGTGATAAAGCTCGATCCATAATTGCTTAGGAAACTAACATGAGCAGCATGCATTATTGGCTTGTCATAGCATGTCTATTCGAGCCATTTGAGGCAGATGAAAGCCAACACGCTTCAAATGTATCAGGGACCGATCCAAAGGAGATTGTAGCTCACGCGAAAACATGCTTTCGAACGCTTATTCGACTCTACTATAGCAGCCATGGTGATGAAAGCTATGAGCTGTTTACCGTTCTTCTAGTCCAGTACCTGGGCTTTTCTGCTCTCAATAGCAGAAATGCTTTGCAGGGAATTGCCGACAAGTCTGTTCAGGAGATCTACGACTCCGATATTCTCATTAGCGCTCACATCCTTCGTGGGCAAGCTCGTATGGCGTATCTTGGCGATGTTGTACTTCGGATTATGACCAACCATACACCCGTCGAGTTACGCAGTAGGATTTCCAGTCTGGTCGAAAAAGGCTGGGGGGATGACATGCAAGTAGTGGTACCACAGGTTCAGGGCGAGTGGCCAATTCATATTGGCACTATTATCAACAAGGACGAGCGTAGGCTTGGGAATCTATTCTCCGCCATTGCCGAGGCATCATTAAACGATGAAGAGGAAGATGATAGTTCATTAGACGAGGTGGGGTAGATCATATCTCTGGGTGATAATACGAGCAGATGAGAAGCAAAGGCTGCATAACTAAAAGTCAAGATTGAATTGAAGCTAATCAACTAAACAAATACCATCTTACCAGTCGACCTTGCGTTCTTGCCCATAACTAAAGCAATAACCATTTCTCTATTGAAATCGGGAACACTGATTTCTTCATCCCGAGCTCTGCTCACTTGACGTATCTTTGACTGAGCCTCCCATCGACCATTGGCAACCTTGACATCCTTCAATTCCTCCCCATCAAGATACACATGCAGCTCGGAAAGTTCATCTTCGTTGACAGTACCTGTGATCGTGATATGCTTTTCTCCATCCGCGATGGAAGCTGTGGCATTGACGGTGAGTTGTGGTGGTGTCAATCCCATGTTACTTCTATCTTGGCCGCGTGCAATGGTGTCCGTTACCAGTTCTGGTGTTCTAGATGGGGGCTGTCGAAGACAACTCTTCTTCTCAAAAGCATAGGCGTACCGGAATAGATTGTTATCATCATAAGCCTTTCCTGCAAAGGTGAGGTTGACGGGCATGCCTATGTCAGCCATGACTCCCATCGGCACACTGACAGTTGGGATACCGAATTGTCGAATGGCACAGTTTCCATTGGAATATAGAACTCCATTGAGCCATGCGTGCTCCGCAGACTCGTTGTTGACATCCGCATCTGCCTTTCCAACATCAGCGTTGCAAGGCCACACAACCATGTCCAGGCCGAGGGCATCAAGCCAGTCTTCAAAGCTGGACTTCCGCGTAGACTCGAGGTTTTGAAGAGCCGTGCCCAGGTTTGGAATTTCGAAGGTTGGGACACGGCCGTTGGTGATTTGGGCCACAACAGCGTCATGGCGAACAAGAGGATCGCTAGAGTCGTATTTGTCATGTAAACAACCAGGTGGGTGGGGGAAAATAGTGGCCGAGTCTACTTGTGCCAGAGTAGTAGCCACTTTGCTGTCCTGGTTCGCCACCAAGAAGTCATCCCAAGCATAGGCCATCAACTGGCACATGTCGATCTCGTTGCGATGAGGCGGTGTTGCGGATGTGTTGGTAGAACTCTGTGGTTTCTCAAACTCAGTCACAAGAGGAAAGTCCGTCTCGATGACGGTGGCACCCAGAGCTTCAAGAACCTTTCTAGCTTGTTCCCAAAGATGGATAACAGTCTCACGGGTGTGAACTTTTCTTGCGTTTGGGTCTGAGTCAACGCCGCCAATGTACATCTTGGGTACACCAATTCTCTTGCCCTGAAGTGCACTAGGATCTGAGAGATCGAAATATGTTTTCGGGCGTACCGAGTCAACCTGAGGAAGTTTGACAAACGGCTGCTCACGCCAGAAGTCGCATCGTGTTGTGTCGTCCTTTGCGACAATGACGTCCAGCAGTGCAAACATATCTTCCATAGTTCGAGTGTGAGGAACCACAGTATCGCATGTCGGAAACAGAGGCCAGTTACCTCTGATGGACACCAGGCCTCTGGAAGGAGTGTACGCAACGAGGCCATTGTTGGAAGCTGGTGAGCGGCCAGATGAGATTGTCTCCTCACCCATTCCAAAAACACCAAGGCTTGCTGCAGTTGCCGTAGCAGACCCATTGGACGATCCAGAAGCAAAGGCTGCCGTGAGATAGGCTTCGTTGTAGGGCGATTCAGCACGACCGTACACGCCTCGTTGCATCCCCCCTGCGGCCATAGGGGGCATGTTGGTTCGACCCAAGAAGACGGCACCAGCCTCCCGGAGCTTCTCGACAGTAAATGCGTCTTCATTTGCAACAAGGTCCTTGAACGCGGGAGAACCAGCAGCTACCGTCATACCGCGAATCTTGTATGAGTCTTTGATAGTGCATGGGATTCCATCCAGTCGGCCCAAGGTCTTGCCTGATGCACGACGTTGATCTGATTCTTGGGCTGCATCGAATACGTCTTGGTTGATGACCGGGATGGCGTTTAATTGAATTGTTCGGCGATCGTATTTGGCAATCCTCAGTAGATGCTTGGCTGTCAACTCGACGCTGTTGAGGTGGCCCTGGGAAAGCGCAGAGGCCAGATCTGCAATTGAGGCCTCCACAATGGAGAGTTTCTATGGAATTAGTATATGAGGGAACTTGTTCTAGCAAGGGATCACTGTGCAACTCACCGTGTTACCATTCTCGGATGTCATGATATCTAGATTGGATTCTCAGAGTATAAGCGTATAGTGATTTGCAAGGCAACAAAATGTTCAAGATGATCAGAAAGGTGAATATTTCAGTTGACTCTGTTTACGAGAAAAAGGCAATGTCGAGCAATAAATACATAACTAGCTAAGATTTAGAATAACGCATCTCTGGATAATTAGAACTGAGAATTGAATGGCTATTAAACGGGGAGTTACTATTAAAACTAACAGCTGATAAATTCTTCATTGATGGGAAATTTAAACAGATAGTTACCATGATATCAATTAACAGCTGTTAAATGTTTTAGCAGTTGTTAAATTACTCAGATTGTTATCTTCCCCAGATACCTTTATCACGCCCGCAAAACTTATCGGGTGTATCTGATTGGGCTAACTGGGATCACAGCTTATTCGCTGTATATCTCCAAATATGATGATGGCTGGCAGTCAACTATATCATCTTTATAAGCCCATGTGCAGTGTTGGATCAGGTTGACATCGCTATTGTTAACTCGGAATTACCAGCGCCTTATTCTCTCCATTGCACTAAGATGGCGCAAACTTCAGACCACCACGATGATGTCCCGGGCACCGTCCGACTGGTTGACCTCAACGGGATGAATTCATCTGGGCCTCACGATTCTCAACACAAAGACATTGTCTTGGTTCCACGTCCCAGTTCCGATCCGAATGACCCTCTCAACTGGTCTTATCGTCGAAAGCTCTTGGCTGTCAGCATGTCCTACCTCTACGTCCTGGGAACAGGGATTGCAACGTCACTCCAATATTCTGTTCTGGCCGACATCACAAAGGATACTGGTATCTCTACCGCAAACCTCGTCCAGGGAACCGGTGTCATGTTTCTGTTCTTTGGCTGGGCTTGTCTTTTATGGCAACCCATCGCTCTCACCTACGGACGACGTGGCGTATATCTCGTTACCATGCTACTTACTATTCCAATCATGATTTGGACTGCCTATTCGTCGTCTGCTGAAGAATGGTTCGCCCATAGAGTCTTGATTGGCATCATTGTATCCCCGATCGAGTCTCTATGCGAGGTTACTGTATTCGACCTCTTCTTCGCCCACAATCGTGGAACATACATGGGCCTTTACGTCGCCATTCTATTCGGATCCAACTTCCTCGCTCCCCTCGTTGCGGGGTGGTTCAACGATGCCTTTGGTTGGAGGTGGACAATGCATTTTGGAGCCATCATCTGCTCCATATGTTTCCTTGTCATGTTCTTCTTCATGGAAGAAACTATGTACTTCCGCGGGACATTGATCGAAAGTCATGTCGTGGACGATATCGACAATCGAGATTTGGGAAGTTCAAAGACCGACAAAGAACAAGATGAGATATCTCGAGAATTAGGAGATGCTTCACCAAGAGACTCTGTCCTATCCCCTCCTGCGTCCACGATCTACAGAGATATCAACTCGGGTTGGGGAAAGTATAGTTGGTTCAAGCTCATGACCGGACGGCCTAGCAACGTGGAAATGTTGCGGATGGTCTACCGACCCGTTCTCATGATCTTCCACTTCCCTACAGTCGCATGGGCCGGATTTCTTTATGGCATTAACCTTGCTTGGTACAACGTCTTGAATGGAACTGCCAGTCCTGTTCTGTCAAGCAATCCATACAACTGGTCTGCTGCACTGGTCGGTTGTGTATATGCTGGACCCATCATTGGCGCGGCTATTGCTTGTCTCTGGGTTGGAAAGGCAGCAGACTGGATCGCGTTATGGCTCGCACGACGCAATGGAGGCATCAGAGAGCCTGAGCACCGTCTTTGGGTGCTACTTCTCTCAGGCATCATCTCTTCTGCCGGCCTAGTCATCTGGGGTGTCGGCGCATATTATCACGTCCATTGGGTAGGGCTCGTGTTTGGACTCGGCATGCTTACAGTTGGGTGCGTAGCAGGGGGAGCAATTGCTGTCAGTTACAACGTCGATTGTTTCAAAGAGATTGCGGGCGAAACCACGGTCTCTATCATGTTGATTCGTAACACGATTGGCTTTGGCTTTAGCTACGCCATCACTCCTTGGTGGACGACGCAAGGACTGAAAGACTGCTTTATAACAGCGGCTTTCATTTCCCTGGCATGCACATTCTCTTTCCTTATTATGGTAGTATATGGGAAGCGGATTCGAAGGTGGTCTATCCCAGCCTATCGTCGGTATATGGCGAGCATGGCTGTGGTGCACGATTGAGGACTGAGTGGGGGATGAGTCTTGGGAGGAAGCTGGCAGTTTCTCTTAGAGTTTTTAATAGGTAGCCGATGCGGGATACAAGAACAGGTGATTTCCATTTATCTCGAGATAATTTATATAATACATTTTGCAAGCCTTTGCAACTGCTCTCTAGCCTCAGAGGCTGTAGGGATATCCTGCTCCAGATTCTTGACTATGTCTTCCAGGTATGTAACCAGCCGACCGACTGCAAATTGGGATTGACTTTCGTCGTACAAAAACGCATTGTAAACCATGTGACCAACACCAAGAAGTTGATGAATTATTTGGCTACTCGCAACTTTGAACATGATGAGAGACGCTTCAGTTACCTCGTTCAGGAATTCCTCTGCTACCTTGATCACCTCGTCTACAGGTGCTTGACAATGAAGCAGACCCATGATGTTCACCAATGCCTCAGTGCAAGTGATCTGAACAGCCATAAACTTGCACCGATTGCTCTGAAGTTCATCGTGGGACTGGGAAAGAACGCGAAGAATAAAGGGTTTGCTCGCCTTGAGTTGGGCCAGGCTCTCGAGTACTGCCATCGGAGAGGGTCGATTGCAGAACGCAGCAGCAACATCCCTTTGAGGCTTTTGCTGACGGAGATTGAGAATTGCATATTCCATTAGTCGGAATAGGTCGGTGATATAATCCCATCCAGCGGTCCAGACTTGTGTCTCACGCTTCATGGTTGGTGTGATGCGAGGGTAGAGAACAGAGACCTGGACCTCGGGGAGGCGAATTATATGTCCGAGCACGCAGGCTGAATGAATCTCGAGACGGTAGACGCACCAAAAAAGGCGTCGCCGATCATCCACATCTAGGAGTGAGATGGAACTATCCCAATGGTTCTCCTGGTGGAATCCATGTTCGGCGATCCAGGCGTGGCACAACCCAAGATATCGGTGCAGATCGCTCTTGTTGCCGCTCCTCAGAGAGTACACGGCCAACAGGCCAAATGATCGCAAATAGTCTAGGTCGTGGGAGTCAGGAACGCGTGTCGGTATACGCGAAATGGCCTCAATGAAGTAGGTATCACTTTCGAATGAGGAAACATCTCCCAACAATGCGCTGTCAAAGACTGCTTTCAGGGTTAGGCTCTGAGCGCTGACGGCGCAAAGAGCCATTAAAAGCATGTATGATGGCTCGTCAGCACGGGGTATACTGTCTGCCCACCGCACTTCCAGATCATTCTCTGAAAGGAAAGGAAAACTAGTTCAGTTCAGAAGCTGTATCAATGAGTGGGTAATACGGAGGGGCTGGCATACTAGCATTGATACATCGTATCGCGGTAGATATCTATTAAGCGGTGTATGCATTCTGGGGATCTGAAACCCGAGGTTGGACTATCCTTTTGCCTCGGGTCAGATCTATTCTCACTTGAAACCGTCGGTTTCCTCCCTCGTTTTTGAACGGGTCGGTTCATGGTACAGCGGACACCATAGTCAATGCATGTGAGGCAATCAGTATCTTCCTCTTGCGATATTGTCTCGGTCCTCGGTGTCCGGCGACATTTCAACCCCCGAGAGTGACAAAAGTCGCATGCCCGCAAGGCTCGCTTTCTTGGGGTTCCTTTGGATCGACGCTGCATTGTTTCGTCTTGTCTGGACATGTATGTATGGTACGATCGAGATTGATAAACTGACCACAACGGCAGAATAAAAGGAGGGTTTATCAGCTGCATATGCTTATCAATTTAGCAGCTGATAATAACCATGATAAGAAGTCGAGATAACTACGTAACAACAAGTGGATTAGGTTTAGGTGGAAATAGCTTAGTTCTGGGGAACGTTGTATTTTGACTGTTTGTGGTCTAGGCATCTTGATAACAAGAGTCATTTGTGTGGGGCAACCAGGGTCACGATATTAAGCATGGTTCATGCATTAGGGTAGATAAGAGAATCGACGATTCTCGAACAAGGACCTTCCGTCGAAGAGGGTTTGTGCCAGGAGCAGATTGCCATAGTGTGCAGACGCAATCTCATGCTTAGTTGGTTCCAGATCTATTATTAATAAGTAATCTACAAATAACCCTGATTGAATCCAATGCCATCAGATAGAAGACCCATCTCCTGCGCAAAATAAAACGCCTGGTCGTTCTGAGCCCAACTTGCCGCACTCTGAAGGCGTGTCAACAAGTCTTCTGTCGTCTCTGGACCAACTACCGATTCGCTGACTTGCGACTCCTCGGACACTGGTGATGGCTCTTCCGTACTATCCGAATTGGCCTTCTGCGCCCGTTCTGTGACTTCATAAACCACCGACGGCTGGGATCCTATATCAATTCCCATTTCCAGAGCGAAGCCCACGGATGGGTCATCCTCCATCCACCGAGAAAAGCTCTTGGCATATGTCGCTGGTGATAAGGGTCGAGGTAGGGCTATCTGCCTTGTAGGCATAGGCGTAAATTGTGGTTGTCTTAATAACATGGGTAGTAAGGATTGGTTCCTGTTGACGAAGCGCCGCAGGGCAGCCGGGAAGTCACTATCTTGTGCAAGACGATCTTGACCAAGGCAGACGTCGATTGTTAAAGCCAGTCGCAGATACTGTGTAGGACTCCGAGACAGGACATCAGCGTGATCATTGGTGAGCATCATCTGTGCAGGGTCGTTGAGATGAATACACTCCATGAAATATCGAATCGTCTTGGATATTGAGTGGACGCCGTCATACTTGGGGTGGAGCTCCCTGAATACCTGGATAAGGACATTGAGACGCGATTGCTTCGAGGCGACTTCGGGACGGGCCCAGATTTCAGTCGGTGAAGAGGTAGAGGACATGTTGATATCGACCATATGCATTGCAAGTGGAAGTGCTGTACATGCTACAGCACTACTTGGCAGCCAGCGTGTCAAGCGGTGTGGGTGCAGTCGGGCGAAGCACTCTGCTATGGATTTGGTAGCGTTTCTAAGATCCCTTCGGTTATTCTTGAGAAACTCTGTGTCTTGTAATGATGTGGAATCTTCTGTAACGAGACCTAGTACAAGGCCGAGGTGAAGTTCATAGTTGCTCAAGGCAACCTGGCTGGCACTGGAGATGTTGTTAGTAACTTGGATAAGAGGTGAAGGGCGGCTGGAACTAACTGGAAATAAATCCACACCAGATTGGTGAACAAGACCGCAGAATCCTCATACCCCCCTGAAGTCAAGCTCAGATCTTGAAGAGCAAGCGGTGGTCTAGTGGTTACTGCCCAGTTCCTGAGCGACGTCTTATGCTCCTGTACTTGTGTATACGCTGTCGAGTGTGCCTCCGCATCCAAGATCGGCAGTGTTTCGCTAGGATATACTAGGCCCAGGATATCTGTCAAAGTAACACAAAGCTCAGTCAGGCGTTCCAACGTGAGGATGAGCTTGTGTTTGGTGGCGATATTATAGACACGCGACGACTCCAGTTCGTCGACAAGGTCGTCGTATCCCAGTGGTGAGCTGGACGCAAAGTCGAAGTGGGCGCTTGTAATTTGTATATTTCTGCGTACGCAGAGCGGCATGATTCGATCGCGAATGATACAGCACCACCAGATGCGCTTGAGTATATTCCGTCTCTTCACATCTTGCTGCGACACGTGCAGTCCATATAAGGGTGAATCATATCGATCGGCTTCGCATGACTTGGCGTGCTGGATGGCTATTCGAAGCCATCTGCTATTTGGCATTCGGGGCCCGGAGCGGAAGGTCGGACACCAGTAGGTCAAGAGGAGGGCTGATTGTGCGATAGAGACGGGATCGGGGTCAGTCGAGAAGTCGTAGAGAAGCTAGTCAGGCATTAGAAAGGATTTGCGTAGTAGACTAGACGGTGGTTACCTTGGCTTTTGTATAGAATGATTCCTTTGCTTCGAGGATGGTAGAGAATCCTAACGTGTGGAGACTCTCCTTGGAGACAAACTTGGATCGTTAGAATTGCACATAAAGCGGTGATGGATGTCACGTACAGTGCATGAGGCAAACATCATGGATTGCAATAGAAGCATCGAGACAGGCGTGCCAGGGGCGACAGTATTGGGTGTAGGATCGTAAGCGTTCCAAAAGTCGGATTCGTTGAGAAGAGGTAGTAGTGGATGAATGTATAGGAAATAATGCCGTATGAATTCATCGAGAATTGGCTTGGAGGGGACGCGAAGACAGCCTTGGGCGTTGAGTGTATGGAAATCGCAGTCGCGCATATTTAGAGTCCTAAGGAAAGGCATTGACGAATAGAGAGCTTTGAGCTCAGATCGCACGGGTTCGCTGGGTTCCTCGAACGGGGGAGGCGTATATGTTGGGATTTCTTGGATCTCTTCTACATCGTCTTCGGGCATATTTGTAACGGGCGACGCGAGATCTGCATCTGCGAGGTTATGATGTTCGACGGAAGTAGTATATTCGCTTTCTGCTAATGTGTGCAGAACGGTGGATGCATCTTGAGCTGGACTGTCGTGGCTGGACGAGGCCGATGTCGTGGATGCGTCTGCTGTGACGGCTTCACAGTCGCGAAGGATGTCGGCATTTTCGCCGGCGGGGGATGCGCGTCGATACGGGATAGGGCTGCGACATGTTAGTAAAGAGGAAGAGAGAATATAATTAATCAAGAGACAGCGACAACATACAAAGCATCAACGCGACGGGCGACGACACATTCGCAGCCATCGAGTCGACAATTGGTGCAAGGCGCGGATGTACGAGTGACATCACAGCGCACCTTTCTCTTGCGACATTTAAGACATGCTTTTGTCGCCCTCTTTCTCGAAACAGGCTTCTTGGCAAAGCGAATGGGCTGTTGCTGAGGGTTATTCATCCTGGACCTGGTAGATAGAAGGCGGAGACGCAGTGATACCCGAGGTTGAAGAGGATCAGAATAGGGCAGAAGAGGATGAGATAACCCCAGATTTACCCCAAACTATGACTACTTTGCCCCCCTTGCGGATACTGGAGTGCCCCCTGCTAGGGGCTAAGCCCATGGTAGTCAACCTCGGGATTTCGGCTTGAGGGGTTAGGTTCTGTGGGATACTGATTTATTACAGGTTGTCAAGTTATCTGCAGTAATTTGTGATTACACAGATTGGATACATAATCAATTAGTGTTGCTAATATCTCGAATTGCCATTAAACTACCAACATAAGAATATTACCCGCGAGCCGCGTGGATATTTGGTGAGAGCAATATATCCGATGTTTCATCGAATCTTATCAGTGACGTAAGCACCCTATATAGTAACGTAGGTAACAACAGTTACTAACGTGGCGGACGGCACACTCCGGTAAAAAACAACCGGCTCCTCCGGACTGTCAAAACGTCCAACCTCCGGGCGACAGTTCAATTGTGATTACCTAACAATTGGTTATCTGACAAACCTATACCAGATTATGTTGCTACTATCTCGCATCACAATATTTACTAACCATCCAGGTTAATAAAGACCATCCTGTCTGAGTCTGATTAAATACCAGAGCTTGAAGTAATGTACTTAGCAACAATTAAACTTTTTCTCACAATCATACCAAAAACAGTTACCAAGTTCATCCCTTCTCTCCCTTGACTCCAATTAACTTTATTTATACATACAGTAATAACTAGCGCCCGGCTGACATCCCTAATGTTATTTTTATCTCGTGTTAGTGGAGGATGGCAGTGCAGCACAAGCTAACGTTAGCAGCTGACTAGGACTGCCATGAGCCACAGAACGTTTACTACGTAGCATGTCACTGTATTTATCTATTGATCCATGGCTTTTGAACGAGTGATTGAACATGCTTTCCGAGGTCACGTCGGGTCGCGAAGTCGCCGGAATGCCATTGGGGCTTGGTGTCTAATTACGGTGGTGCGCTTTGTCCTTCTGGCTTACACTCCCTTGATCATGTTCTTGTCTCATTATAATTTCAACAAAACGCTGCCCTCAATCTGCTGTATTTACTTTTGCATTCAAAATCTTCTACCATTTTTTTTAGTCAAGCTATCCGTTCCTGGTTACATACAAGATGGTCAAGCGATTTAACGGCATAGACTTTTGGGAGCAACGATGTAAAGCTCTACACTTATCACAACTCTCCGGCTCCGACTCTGTTTCCGACTCTGCCTCCGATACCGAGACCGATGCCTCCCTGTTTGACGAAAGCCCAGCCGTTGAAAGCCCAGAGGATTCATTCAAATCAGGATCCTTAAAGACCCTCAATACGACAGAAGACATCGTCCGTTCCGAACCTATAGCCATTCAAACTGTTTCTGCTGTTCACGATGTCCGCCATTCATTATCCGTTTCTCCCTCGCTAGATCATCATAGCCAATCTGCATCCGTCATACATCCCAATAGCTACGAGGAAAAGCATGAATTCCTCACAGTTGTCAAGAGGAATGACGCTGGGGGTAGACGAGCTCTGAGCGCAGATAGCAGACGGCCACAATTAGGTCCCTCGAATAATACAAATCTCAGGCGACGGTCACCACTGAGGCTCGAAACAACCAGCCTCTCTGGAATGGCACGCCGCCAGCAGAGGCACTCAACGTTGCCGAATCTTCCGACCCCCGGTAATAATAGTGCAACGGACCATAGACACACGTTCAGTGCATCCGAAGATTGTAACAAGTGTCTGACCCGCCAGACAGACAAAGCATATGAAGCTCTAGCCGACGCATTAAAAGAAAAGAGGCGGGAGGGGACAAGGGACTTGACTATTATCCGACCGACCATAGACTGCCGTATGCCTTCACTTAAATCACCCAGGCCTATTCGCCCAAGGATTACACCACAACATCTCGAGAGAGCTCAACAGTGGGCAGAAAACCAGAAAGACCTCGATACCTCGACAGTGAGCTCCTTGTCAAGTCCGATGAGTCCCATGATGCCCATTAGTGTCTCTTCGGATGAAAAGGGCTCAACAAAAATTGGGATGCCACCAATGGGGTGTAATATGGATCATGACTTGAGTGACTTTTTGAGGTGGGAAGCACGAAACGTATGTGCATATGGATTTGGCACGAATGGGTATAGTCTTTCACCATAGACTTTGCCGAGGATGATAATAATGACATTTATGGGTGGAATACGGCTAAATTGCTAGATATCCCGACGATATTATTTCTTAATAATACAATAATGATTTATCTACTATTTAGAAGAACTTCCCTAGTTCGTTTACCACGAGGGATCTACGTGAGGTATTATAGAACTCATAAAATGAAGGTTGACAGACAGTCACGCATGGACAGATCGGGTCATGAACACATTTACATAATCTATTTACTACAACTTTAAGCTTGCTTTTCCGAGAACTCCGGTTGTACAAGATGCCTCTTTGAAAATCTCACATTGAAATCAGTCTGTTTGACGAACCATGCGTTGATGATCTTCCACTCCTTACTCGGGTCTTCAAAGTTAATCTGCTGCCTGTTAGCTTTGTTCCTGATTCTTGATCTTGAAAGTGAGACTTACATCAAATCGTCTAAGCAGACTTGGAACAACCTTGTAAATCTCCAACAGACTGATGTTCTTGCCAATACATGTTCGGCTGCCCATACCAAACTGGAACATCATTCCAGTCATCTTCTTGATCCGCTTGTCTTCTTGCTCAGCATCGAGTTTAGGATCTGGCAACCATCTTTCAGGTCGATATTGATCGGTATCGGAACCAAAGATTTCTTGACGATTGTGGATCAGCCATGCTGAAACGCCAACGATAGTGCCCCCCTTGATGAACTGGCCACCAATCTCGGCTCCCTGAGGAGGCACGATTCTCTCGAGGGGAAGACCTGGTGCAGGGTGCATACGGAAAGCCTCTTGAACACAAGCATGGAGATAGGGGAACTTTTGAGCCTCAGTGAAGGTGACAAGACCAGTCTCGTAGTCGGAGAAGGCCCCAGCCCTGGCAGCATCGTCAAGCTCTTTCTTCAGCTTGTTGTAGCAGTCTGGGTTTCGAAGGAGATAGTAAAACACGGCAGAGAGTGTGATGGCTGTGGTTTCTGAGCCTGCAAAGGCCATAGAGACGGCCATGGTTTGAACCAGAGTGTCGGTCATGAACTCGGGGCGCGCTTCACGAGCAGCGATGAACTTTGATAGCAAGTCATGGCCAAGGGCCTGTTTCTTGATATTGGCAGTGGGAAGGCTGTCACCGGCATGAAGCTCAGGGATAAGACGTTCAGCCATGCGAGCACGGGCGAAGCGTGCAACAGGGAATGTTGAGTCAAAGAGACCCCACTGGGACAGCTTGAGGTAGATAGGATTCTTGAGGAAGATGAGGTCAAGGAAGGGAATTTGGCCCACCTGAATTATGGTTAGTCGACAAGATATAAAGTAAACGGGTAACTTACTGGTGCGACATAGAGGAAGAGCTTAGACAGGTACGCAACAATACCTTCGACATCTTCATTCTTCTCAATGAATCCATGTCTCTTGCTGTATGTGATCTCACCAATAACATCAAAGGCGTAGAACTGAAGCCATTGTGTAAAATCACAAACATCGGGCTTGCGAACAAAGAGTTTCTCGGTTTGCTCTAGGAACAGCTTGGTTGTGTTATCTACGAAGGGCTCATATTGAACAAGTGCACTCATAGAAAATGCAGAGTTGACGCTTCTTCGAAATTGCGAGTGGAAGTCATTGTCTGTTGTGCTGAAAAGAGAGGCAAGACGATGACCTTTGACGACGGATTGTTGCACAATATAAAAGTCGGACTACCAAGAGTAAGTGTTAGGCCTCGATAGTGACAACAGTACATACCTTGACATAGCCCTTACTAAGTCCGTAGATGGACTTGAGAACAGCAGGATCGGCAAAGGATAGAGTGTTGGGTCCTATCCGAACGACATCGCCATGCTTGGCGTGAAGTTTTTGGAGAGTCTTTTCAGGTCGCTGTCCATAAACATCCCAGAGCCGCCACCAGTCTGTCAAAGAGGCTAGAAAAGGTCCGGGATATTTATTAAGACCATGGTGATATCTGTTTCTCACTAGCCACGCGGCTGTAAGTGTTGTAAGTGCCAACAGCCAGTGCTGGACGAGAACACTGAGCAGAGATTCAATCAAGCCGCCGTGCATGTTGAAGGCACCAAAGGGCAAGAGTAAAATGATATTGTTGAAAGGAGACCGAAATGGTTTATTTTCTACTCTCTAATTACTCTACTATGCTCTCTTCTTATATCACTTTCACTTAGACCAGATCTTGTCTCGGCCTTCGGTTATGCTACTCCAGGTTTGTTTGTCTCCACAAGCCAACCTGATCTGGGGTATTTTAGGTCCACACTCTCGGCAGATGAACACGGCAAGTAGAGTTGATGCAAGTACCCGAGGCTAGAACCATGTTTAAGTTAATAAATGTCATCATATTTATCCAAATAACAAGTACTATTTAGAAAATGAGGCGAGGAGGGATTACTCCCAATGTCAGCCTACGACATACTTCTGTTGGAGCTAGCAAATGCTGTCGGCAGATGTGAACGGGAGTAGTGATAAGACAGACATTGTAAGTAGGCATTGGTGACAGAGACTGACACTTCGTATAGAAGACGTGGCATTCGGGATGTACGGGGCAAATAACCTCTGAGAATCGTCATCACAACACCAGATTAGGAGAATTTACAACTGCCGTATTATAAACTTTGTCGCAACTGGAATGAAAGGTTTAATTTGAGTCGCAAATGAGGCCTATCATGGAGAGAGTGCCTAAATTTAGTGAAAAACCGCCATAGTTATTTCACTGGCTATATTCACGGCGAATTGACATATTTCCTTTTTTGCCTTCCTTCTTATGTATTCTTTTTCCCGAGGAATAACCCTCAATCAGTATGGACTTGAGGTTCTCTCCGATATCAAAAAGCCCGATAACAGCTGCTCATCCATGGGACTGCCTCCTTGAAGTCTGAGATTAGGTTGGCACTCAGAGGTGAGCATGTCCTCAAATTCTGAGTTAGAATCTCACAGTGGTTTTCTCGTCGCATATCTTACCTTGCACACGCGACGGCACATTGAAAGTGCTCAGATACCGAAGGTTCCGTTAATAAGCATGGCTTTGGCATTCCGAAACGCGGTTATTTATTCGCGATCTGTTTTCCCTACATTTTTTAGGTTTATATCCTACAGCTGCCCAACCCTTCTAGAATCCAGAACGCGGTTATAACGAGGGCCGTTATTCTCTTTCCATCAAGCGTTCGGAGAATAATTGCCAATAGTACGTGAATCATCCTATCACAGCATTGCGATTAGTGTTCAGCGCCCCATCAAAGATGATCCATAAGTCACGCGACATAATTATAGTATGACTATTAAGTACTTTTATGCCAGAATGAGACCTTGCATTATAATAAATAAAGTATTCACGCATAGAATGGCCTTGCTTAATACAGCAAACTTATGTTCAATGTTTGCTACATCAGCAATATTCTCATGTGGCGCTCCTGGTATTATGTAAAGTGGCGTCATTGTGCCTATTCCGGATTGGAGAATACAGGGTTCTTATCACCAAATCGCCGTGCAGGTGTTTGCTTTTTGTCTCCCTTTGAACACCAAAATCTCTGAACATAACGTTCAAAGAGCATCGTCAATATGGTAGAAACCTCACGGGAAGAAACGTCTCCCCCGAGAGCACCGACTCAGTCATCGCCCGCTGCTCGGGAAGCCCCTGCAGAGACCCCCGCCGGGTCTGCGGAGGATTTCCATGGGCCTGAGCATTGGGCCAGTTTGACAGAGGGAGTGAGTCCAGTCCAGGCCAACAACGCCCATTGCACATATTAATGTTGATTAGGTTGCAACCCAAGATGATGATGATGCGGATTCCGCCGTTGGTGATGATGTCGCAAGCTCAACTGCTTCAATCTCATCAAGCATCCTCCATTATCGCACCATCCATGGAAGAACATACCACTCGGAGCGGGGAAATGCTCAGTACTGGTAGGACATTTCTTGCGAGCCTCACTTTTGGTAGCTAATTTTTGATAGGACGCCAAACGATGAGCACCACAATGAGTCTATGGATATTAAGTAAGCATATTATCTAAAGCAAGAATTTGAGCTCACCATGCATAGCCATCATCTCCTTTCACTATCGTTGGAAGGAAAACTTCACTTGGCTCCGCTGGCGAGCAATATCCAAGTCTGTGCACTGTCTAGGAATACCGATGATGAATTGCTAACAGAAGCTGTAGAAAGCTTTAGACATTGGAACAGGAACCGGTATGTCCTTGAATATTATCCGTCCAGGTACATTAAACTGACCGAAACGATAGGCATGTGGGCTATGTAAATAAGCATGCACAACAGACCTCAGGCCTTTACTGATTGTGATGTAGTGATTTTGCCGACGAGTATCCTCATGTTGAAGTCGTGGGAACCGACATCTCTCCCATCCAACCCGATTGGATTCCACCCAACCTGAAATTGTACGAAGCCCTGAGAACTAATATCGCGAGCTTAATCTAATAATTGTAGTGAAATCGAAGACTGCACTCAAGAGTGGACTTTCGACCCCGACTCGTTCGATTATGTGCATATGCGCTACTTGTACGGAAGCATCAGCGATTGGTCTGCTTTGTTCAGGGAGGCATTCAGAGCTTGCAAGCCTGGTGGTTGGGTGGAGAGTTATGAGGCTTCTCCCCGGATGGAGAGTGATGATGGTACCGTCACTGACACCTGCGCTATCAACGAATGGGGCAAGTTCTTTATCGAAGGCGGCAAGAGACTTGACCGCACCTTTGAAATAATCGACAAGGATATACAGATTAAGGGAATGGAGGAGGCAGGCTTTGTCGACGTCCAAGTCTGGGATTTCAAGGTAAGCATCTATCACCTTTATGCCCTGAGAAGTTGCTCATGTCAAGATAGGCACCGATTGGCGGCTGGGCCAAGGACCCTCGGCTCAAGGAAATTGGCCAGTTTGCTCAGGCTGCCCTTGAGCAAGACTATGAGGGTTATGTTCTTTACATGGCCAACATGGTTCTTGACTGGTCGAAGGAGGAGGTGTCTGTATACTGCGCCCAGTTGCGACGTGAGATTCGATCGGGAAATTTCCACCCTTTCTATCGACAGCGGGTTGTTTATGGACGAAAGCCTGAATAGATGTAGAACTCGATCTCGGCACATGATTGTTGTTTTGCAGATTCATGGTGTCAATTTAGTATCTTGTAGCCATCGCGACTAGGTTTTAGATAGATATATCAGACCATTCTGATTCTATATCATAGGTCTTGTTTGATACGCTCTGGAGCCTCGCGTACCCTCAACAGCAAGCATCAATTATTCATTCAAGGTAAATTGTATATATTATTATTATTCTTGTGAGATGTATCTTTTTGAAGACTCGCTCATATTACCCAGGTTTGAGCGGTAACGTGCTGATGCGTCACAGCACCCTGCGGCAATCGGACTCACATGTAGATGCGCTCCAACTCACAAGCTAAAGAAAACGGTAGACCTCGGCCATAGTCTTGGCTTGCGTGTTTCTTACCATTGAACGAACGTGTATTCGTGGGCAGATGGAATGGCCAACTTAATCATATGACTTGCAGATATCAACTGATTCGGCCAACCCTATAGCACTGGTTGTTTGAGGACAGTCTTGGCGTTTTCAAATGTCAAGAAAAACAAAAGAAAAAAAAGCACGAGCATTTAAATCAGCAGAGAAGTTACCCTGGACAGAAGCTCTGACCGCCAGATACATGGGTTGCTCGGGCTCATTACATATCAAGATTATCACAAGCTTCATTCACATCGGCTTGGCAGGGTCCAGATGCATGCTTCGCACTCGATCCACGTGGTCAGGCCTGTTGCCTTGTAAGGTAGGGTAGGGTAGCATCCGATCCGTGAGGGAACAAGAGACAGACAAACCAAGCTGGCGGTGCATGCTGGCTGGGTCTTGATTCCGATAGCGGGAATAAGTGGAATGATCGCCAGGGCTACGCCGCAGGTACGAGACCGATGCCGCGATGTCCCCTGTCGATGGAATGAGGCGTCATGGTGCTTATCCTTATATGGCATGGCAAGGCGGTGACAGAATCGTTGGGGCAGAACAGACCAGCTTTGTTCCCCATTCAGGGCTGAATGCCGAACAAGAGTGATCAAGTGATTGCCAAGCAGGTGATGGAGTGCACTTAAGCTTAAGTTTATGATCAGATAGTTGGTAATAGCAATCACGCACACAATCCTTTGGGGCGGGCGGCTGAGCCTCTAATTTTATCCCTGCGAGGCTGTGAAGCACGCGGCTTTGGATCGGCGTAATTCTCATTGATTGGCACTGACTGAAGCCACTTTTCATTCCAAAAGATGCCACGACTTAACTTACTGGCTGCGTCATATCACCAGAACCAGTCAGTGACAAGGGTTTAACACGGATCCACTGCTGACCTAATATTGCTTCTCGCCCCTTTTCCCATCTCAGCCACTTTTTCGGGATATCGATAAAACTCCCGAGTCTTGCACTACCAACCAACCAGTCTCTTCTACACCAAACAATCAAAACAAACACAACTTTTACTCCCCCTCCGTGCATAGAATCACATCATATCCTGAATCATGCGTCAGCCCGTAGCGACACAATCACTCACCAATGGGGTCGCTGATGGAGAGGAGTGGTGTACGTTACATACAAAACTTTCCTGTTGAAACTTACTAAGATTGAGTTAGATCTTCCCGACAAGATGCTCGCACGTGCGTGAACACATCCACCCAGGCTTCCAATAGCTGCAGACGGATACTAATAGTGAACATCAGGACACCCCAGCAAACCTCATATCGGCAGTAAGTCATTTCCCGGCTCAGCAAAATTCCACAATACTCACTGAGTCCATCTAGACCTGGAGGAGTACCAGCAGATGCATCACCTTTCCATCAACGAGCCTGATGCATTCTGGGGTAACCTAGCTCGCGAACTTGTCACCTGGGAGCGTGATTTTCACACCGTAAAGAGCGGCTCTCTGACTGAGGGTAATCCCGCTTGGTTTCTCGGTGGAAAGCTCAATGCCTCCTTCAACTGCGTGGATCGTCATGCGCTCAAGGATCCCAACAAGGTTGCCATCATCCATGAGACTGATGATGGAAACGACGGGCGCTCCATTACATATGGTGAGCTTCTGAAGCAAGTAAGCAAGGCCGCGTGGGCCCTCAAGGATCTTGGTGTTCGAAAGGGTGACACAGTCGCCATCTATATGCCTATGGTTCCTGAGGCCCTGGTGGCTATCCTTGCTTGCACTCGTATTGGTGCCGTCCATTCTGTTGTCTTTGCTGGTTTCTCAGCTGGATCCCTCAGAGATCGCGTCGTCGACGCCAAGAGCAAAGTTGTCATCACGGCAGACGAGAGCCAGCGAGGTGGCAGGACAATCGGTATCAAGAAGATCGTCGATGAAGCATTGAGCCCACTAGAGGGCGTTCAGACTCTTGTCTTCAAGAGAACTGGTGCCAAGGTCTCGTGGGTTGAAGGACGAGACCACTGGTGGCACGAACAGACTGCCAAGTGGCCCAGCTATATCCCGCCCGAGGCTATGGACGCCGAGGATCCCTTGTTTCTTCTGTATACTTCTGGATCGACGGGCAAGCCAAAGGGCGTCTTGCATACCACTGGTGGTTTCCTAGTAGGCGCAGCTGCAACGGGCAAGTATGTGTTTGACATTCATGAGAACGATCGATACTTTTGCGCTGGCGACGTTGGATGGATCACGGGCCATACCTACGTTGTCTACGCTCCGCTGCTCCTAGGTGTCTCTACGGTCGTCTTTGAAGGCACACCGACATTCCCCGATGCGTCTCGCTTTTGGGACATCATCGCAAACCATCAGATCACACATTTCTACGTCGCCCCTACTGCTCTTCGACTGCTGAAGAGAGCTGGATCCGACCCTGTTAACCACGACACCAAGAGTCTGCGGGTTCTTGGGTCTGTCGGCGAACCTATCGCCCCAGAGATTTGGAAGTGGTACTACGATGTCATTGGCAAGGGTGAATGCCACATCGTTGATGTAAGTTGACGCCCGGCTTACTTGGGTGGCCGTTGATAGAACTGACCAACTGAATAGACCTACTGGCAAACCGAGACGGGCTCTCACGTTGTCACTCCTCTGGCTGGCGTCACACCCACCAAGCCTGGATCTGCTTGCCTGCCGTTCTTTGGAATTGACACAGTCTTGATCGATCCTGTCTCTGGTGCTGAGCTCAAGGGCAATGGGGTCGAAGGCGTTCTTGCTTTCAAGACTTCATGGCCTAGCATGGCTCGAACAGTTTATGGCGACCATCAAAGATTTGAGGAGACATACCTCAAGGTGTATCCCGGATACTACGTAAGTCCAAGACTCAAGCTTAACCAAAAAAGACAACCACTGACCCTCGCATGTAGTTCACTGGAGATGGAGCTGCTCGTGACCAGGACGGCTTCTACTGGATTCGTGGCCGTGTCGACGATGTCATCAACGTCAGTGGCCACCGTCTTTCCACCGCTGAAATCGAAGCAGCCATGGTTGAGCACGCTGCAGTCGCCGAGTCAGCCGTTGTCGGAGTCGCCGACGAAGTCACAGGCCAATCCGTCGTCGCCTTTGTCTGTCTGAAGGAAGCCTTCAAATCATCAGAGGATGAGGTGCACTCCGAGCTCAGACTGCAGGTTCGCAACAACATCGGCCCCTTTGCCGCCCCCAAGAAGATCTTCATGGTGGCGGATCTACCCAAGACTCGATCTGGAAAGATCATGCGCCGTGTCTTGCGGAAGGTGGTGATGGGTGAGCAAGATCAGCTTGGAGATATCACGACTCTTTCTGATCCTTCTGTGGTGGGCAAGATCATTGAAATTGTACAGAAGAGTGAGTAATGAGCTTTGGAATGGATGTAATGGAACGAAATGGAACATTTGAAAACGGTTTCTGATTTGGGTCTTGATCGGAGTATTTCTATAAGCCAGTATTCTTATAAGTTTTAATAATCCCAGTTAGAAGTTGTCATGTGTGTTATCTTGACCTGAGCTGAAGTCTTAGTCTATTCTCGGCCAGGCATATTTCGGTAAGGGTTGTTAGGATCCTCTATCTCCTCCTCAACAGTCTGTATCGTCTTGACAACCTTTGCTGGAGCACCCAGCGCGATCGAGTAAGGGGGCAGACTCTTGGTGACCACGGCACCAGCACCAACAGTGCATCCACGTCCGATAGTGATACCAGGAAGGATCACGGCATTGCCCCCAATCCAGCAATCATCCTCAATACGGATGGGATGCCCGAACTCAACATACTTGATCCTGGAGAGCACGCTTGTCTCATGACCTGCAGTGTAGATGTGCACGTTTGGGCCCATCTGCACGCGGTCACCGATGATGACGAGGCTGGTGTCTAGGATGGTTAAACTAGGTAACGCTGATTAGCCACTATCAAAATCAAGACACATAATGATTGACTTACCCAAAGTTCATGAAGCAGTTCTCCCCGATAGAGACATTGCAGCCATAGTCTGGCAAAAAAGGTGGCTCAATGAAAGTCCCATTGCCGACTTTTCCGAGCATCTCCGAAAGCATCTCAGCTCGCTTGTTGCCGATCTCTTCATAGGTGCCAGTGTTGGGATCGAGATTGTTGAACTTGTACGACAGACCGCGGGCTCTGTGGCGGCCCTCCAACAGCTTTGGATGCAAAGGATTGTAGCTACAAGATTGATCCCGTAGTCAGAGATTGACGCTCAGAGGCGGCTGGAGATACGATAGATACTTACAGCATGCCAGAGATCATCTTCTCATACTCTTCGCACCAAGGTGTATCCTTGAGGCTCTTGGCGACCTCGATGATGTCTGTGTTTTTCTGTTGTTTGGCCATGTTGACGCTAGATTGTAGATGGAAGCTAAAAAAACAGTGAGTATTGAGACAATGAGGATAACAACCTTTGAAGAGTTGTACTGTTTGATTCCGAGATGAATACAGACCTGGTTGATATTTCCGTAGGTATCTATTGTAGGTGTACGGATATGGATCTGTAGAAGTTGGTGGGGAAGTGAAGTTAGGTAGTTGAGGACACCGTGACTGACCCCACAGAAATTAATACTCCGCACAGTACATATCGACGTAACACAGAAATGGCAAAGCTTATCGATAGAGAGATAGAGACCATGAACATACAACTTCAAGTTCGACAACTGAGGGCGCATAAGTAGACTTTGGAATTAAATAGTGAGTGTTCTATACTGAAATATTTGTAGGGAATATGAAGCATTAAGCAAGCACTGAATGCGTTATGACTGTTGATCGAGTAATGAGATATAGGTATGAAAAGACTCTCTTATTATAAAGTTCTTGAGGCAAATAGCAATACTCATTATAATACTCTATGCAGATAATAGCTGTGAATGATAGAAAGAACATTAATAACAATAGCCAGCCGCAACATCAAATGTCAAAAACAGAGCACAAGAATGCAAAAATCCCCCTGACGTCGCCTCTCATGCTACCTATCCAACACACCGTCCAGCAACACAAAGGCACGTTCCAAGGATACACCTAGCCAGACTTCGACAATCTGCAGCAACACTGCATTCGGGCGGTGGACCTCGCACACAAACAGCATTGACGCAAAGACAAAGATTGACGAGACCATTCAGGCAAAGACCAGCATTAGCTGTACAGTCAGAAGCTGCACTGCATGATGTTGGTGCATTTGGATCACGCCCACAGACACCACTAGCCAGGCATATCGATCCTGTAGTGGTGCATTGGCTGTTCGTCGTGCAAGCATCACCATCCCTTCCGCTGCCGCCACCACCACCGCCAGGTGGGACCACGCAGACCGAGTTGACGCAAGTACAGATGTTCAGCAGTCCGTTCAAACATAGGCCAGCATTAACTGCGCAGTCACCAGCCGTACTGCATGATGGAGCTGCGTTAGGATCAGGGCCACAAACACCGCTACCCAGGCATATCGATCCTGTAGTGGTGCATTGGCTGTTCGTCGTGCAGGCATCACCATCCCTTCCGCTACCACCACCACCACCGCCAGGTGGGACTATGCAGACCGAGTTGACGCAAGTGCAGATATTCAGCAGTCCGTTCAAACACAGGCCAGCATTGGCTGCGCAGTCACTAGCTGTACTGCATGACGGAGCTGGGTCAGGGGGGCCACAAACACCACTACCCAGGCATATCGATCCTGATCTAGTGCACTGGCTATTAGTCGTGCAAGCATCGCCATCGTTTCCGCCGCCGCCACCACCAGGTGTAGGCACGCAAACTGAGTTAACGCAGAGGCAGATATTCAGCAGTCCGTTCAAACACAGACCGGCATTAGCTGCACAATCAGAAACCGTACTGCAAGAGGGGGCTGTATTCGGATCAGGGCCACAGACACCGCTGCCGAGACAGACTGATCCTGTCGTGGTGCATTGGCTGTCAATAGTACAGGCATCGCCGTCATTCCCACCGCCGCCGCCGCCGGGTGATGCCACGCAGACTGAGTTGACGCAGAGGCAGATATTCAGCAGTCCATTCAGACATAAACCAGCATTGGCCGTACAGTCAGAAGCTGTATTGCAAGCTAGTCCTGTATTCGGGTCCGGTCCACAGACGCCGCTACCCAGACATATAGACCCAGGAGTTGTGCATTGGGTGCTCAGAGTGCAGCTGTCGCCATCATTTCCACCTCCACCTGGACCGCCTGGTGATGCCACACAGACTGAATTGACACAAAGACAGATGTTCAGCAGCCCGTCTAAGCAAAGACCTGCATTGGCTGTGCAATCAGAAGCTGTAGTGCACGATGTTGCTGTATTCGGATCAGGTCCGCAGACCCCGCTACCGAGGCAAATCGACCCAGGAGTTGTGCAGTCACTGTTGATAGTGCAGCTGTCACCGTCGTTTCCACCGCCACCGGGGCCACCGGGTGATGCCACGCAAACCGAATTGACACAGAGACAGATATTGAGTAACCCATTCAAGCATAGACCGGCATTAGCCGTGCAGTCAGAGGCCGTAGTGCATGAGGTCGGTGTATTGGCATCAGGGTCAGGTCCGCAGACGCCGCTGTCGAGGCATATCGAGCCTTGGGCAGTGCAATCACCGTTAACAGAACAAGCGTCACCGTCATTTCCGCCGCCGCCGCCTGGTGATGCCACGCAGACTGAATTGACACAAAGACAGATGTTTAGTAAGCCATTCAAGCATAGCCCAGCGTTGGCTGTGCAGTCCGCAGCTGTACTGCAGGAAGTTGGCGTATTACCGTTCGGATCAGGTCCACAGACGCCACTGTCAAGGCAAATAGACCCTGCTGTTGTGCATTGACTGCTGAGAGTGCAGGTGTCACCATCGTTTCCGCCTCCGCCGGCTGGTGATGCCACGCAGACTGAGTTGACGCAAAGACATATATTCAGTAACCCATCCAGGCAAAGCCCGGCATTGACTGTGCAGTCCGCAGCCGTACTGCATGAGGTCGGGGTATTGCCGCCTGGATCAGGCCCGCAGACACCACTATCGAGACAGATTGATCCTGAAGCGGTACATTGGCTGTCAATAGTACAGGCATCGCCGTCGCTTCCGCCACCGGCGGGTGATGCTATACAAACTGAATTGACACAAAGACAGATATTGAGAAGGCCGTTGAAACAAAGGCCAGTATCAACTATACAGTCGTCGGCTATTGTGCATGATGTTGGTGTATTGCCATTAGGATCAGGGCCACAAACACCACTGTCGAGACAGATTGAACCTGGAGCAGTGCAATCACCGTTAACAGTACAGGCATCGCCGTCGTTTCCACCACCAGCGGGCGATGCTATACAAACTGAATTAACGCAAAGGCAGATATTGATAAGACCGTTCAAGCATAGGCCAGTATCAACCACACAGTCACTAGCTGTTGAACATGTCGTTGGTGTATTCCCATTGGGATCAGGGCCACAGACGCCGCTGTCAAGACAGATTGAACCTGCAGTGGTGCAGTCACTGTCGATAGTGCAAGCATCGCCGTCGTTTCCGCCACCACCGGGCGTTGGAACACACAGAGAGTTGACGCAAAGACAGATGTTAAGAAGACCGTTCAAACAGAGCCCAGCATCAACTGCACAGTCGTCGGCCGTTGTGCATGCAACTGCAGGGTCTGTAGGTTCGGGACCAGGAGTCTCTGTTGGGTCAACCCCGCCGGGTCCAGGAACACAGATACTGTTGACGCAAAGACAGATGTTGAGTAGTCCGTTCAAACAAAGGCCGGCATCGACTGCACAGTCATCAGCTGTTGTGCATGCAACTGCAGGGTCTGTAGGCTCAGGGGCGGGAGTCTCTGTTGGGTCGACTCCACCGCCTCCGGGAACACAGATACTGTTGACGCAAACGCAAATATTGAGCAGCCCATCCAGGCATAGACCAACATCGACTGCACAGTCATCAGCCGTAACGCAAGAGACCACAGGGTCGGTCGGTTCAGGAGCAGTTGAATCAGTTGGGTCACCCCCGCCATTGTCCGGTACGCAGACAGTGTCAACACAGACGCAAATGTTGATTAGCCCATCTAAGCAAAGACCGGCATTGACCGCGCAGTCATCATCGATAGAGCAACCAGTTGGTGGGTCGGTAGGTACAACGGCATCAGTTGTCTCGGTTGCATCGTTGCCATCCGGAGGTACGCAGATACCGCCGACGCAGAGGCATACGTTGACCAGTCCATCCAAGCAAAGACCAGCATCAACGGCGCAGTCATCGGCTGTAGTGCAAGCCACTGGTGTCTCAGTAACTTCTGGCCCATCGGTTGCGGTAGCAGTATTCGCCACGGCGTCAACAATACAGACTGAGTCGACGCAGACACAGATGTTGACTAAACCGTCCAGACAAAGATCAACATTGACCAAGCAATCGTCGTCGCCAATACAGGCCACTGCTGTTCCTGTTGATTGCGGCCCTCCATCCGTGACAGTGGGACCAGCAGTCGTAGCTATCACTGGATCGAGAACACAGACTGCATCAACACAGGTGCAGAGGTTGACTAGGCCATCTACACAGAGACCGACGTTGACCAAACAGTCATCGTCAATAGAGCATGCTGTTGCCGTCTCTGTTGCGGCCGGTTCTGTTTCAGTTGGCTCAAGACCACCATCCGTATCAGTAGTTGCAGTTGCTTCCCCGTCACCGCCGTCCGTAGGACCAGCGGCTGTAGTGGTATCTGGGTTGACGAGGTCGGCGAGGACACAGACTGCATCCACACAAACGCATAGGTTGATTAGACCGCCATTCAGGCAGAGGTCGATACTGGCCAGACAGTCATCATCCGTCGAGCATGGCCCTCCAGTCTCTGTTGCGGCTGGGTCTACCGTTGTGACAGATCCGGTAGCCTCTCCATTGCCTCCGTCTGTAGCAGTGCCGATGGTGCTCTCTCCGGAGCCTCCAGGCTGCAGGTCGCATAGTCCATCAACACAAACACAAATGTTGAGGCCATTGGAAGTACAGAAATCGAAGTTGAGGAGGCAGTCGTCATCTGTAGAACAAGGGCTATTCGTTGACCCGGATGGGTCTGCAGTATTGGTGTTAGTGTTGGTGTTGGTTGCACCAGTAGCAACTGGTCCTGTTGAAGTGTTGTCTGTATCGGGAACACAGACAGCGTTGATACAGAGACAGATATTGACGCCACCAATGATACAGAGATCCGCGTCAACAGTGCAGTCGTCGGCGTTTGTGCAAGGCACGGCATTGGTCGGTAGAGTATCAGCTGTAGTTGTCTGATCACCAATATCTGTAATCTCAGTGCCTCCGCCACCCTGAGGGTCTCCTTCAAGACTGGTACTCGTCTCTCCATCTGAGTCAGTCGGTTCAGGACCAACAATGGGCCCGCTATCGCTGGTAATAGAACCAGTTCCTCTTGTCCCAGTTGGGTTCTGGGTCTGAGATCTGCCGCTAGCATTGGTGGTGCCGGTAACCGATCTGCCACCAGTGATCCCGGTGCTCCCAGATCCTGCAGAACCGCCTTGTCGGGTCGTGCTTGAACGTGAAGGATTGTTTGTCAGTCCAGTTGAGCCTGAGCCAGGACCAACGACAGGTCCCTGATCAGTGACGACAGTGCTGGTTCTTGTGGCTAGAGTGCTCGGGTTGCCGCCAGTGCCTGTTGTTGAAAGACTGCCGCCATTACCACCCGGAACTGAAGAGCCTCCGTTTTCTTGGGGGTCGCCGTCAAGTCTCGTGGTTGAAGCCGAAGGTCTACCTCGAACTGTCGTGGACGCGTCATTGACAGGTCTTCCTCCGCCACCCTGAGGACCACCCCTGTCAGGATCAGAGTCAACACAAATGCCATCTCGACACGTCTGTCCACGAGGGCATCTAACATTGGCGCAGCTGGCCAAGCCTGGGTTTGATACGCAGGTATTACCCAGGCAGATCTCATCCTCACGGCAAGCTTCCCCTCCGCAATCAGTAGGATCGCCGAGAGGCACACAAGCCTCTTCGATGCAGGCATAGCCTTGAGGGCAATCAGAATCGCCACAGTTATCAGGTCCATTAACCTGGACACATTCATCATCGATACAGACAAAGCCTGGTGGACAGACTATAGATTGTCGACGGAAGAAGCGGATAAGGCGATTGGAGGGGGGACCACAAGATAAGGGGTCTGAAACAGAACGACAGGTTCCATCGATGCAAATCTCGTCATCAGCACAGTCTGGCTCACAGGCTGAGGCCGCATTCCCGTCGCCAGCATCGCCTGGAGCAGGACGACCATCGCCAAGGCCGCTGGTGCCACCACGGTTGCCCCCATTGCCAGAGCCTGAACCTGAACCAGGGCCACTGGAACCGGAACCTGAGCCTGGACCTAATCCAGATCCAGATCCGCCAGATCCAGATCCACCAGAGCCAGATCCTGGACCAGATCCTGAGCCGGAGCCGCCAGAGCCACCTGATCCAGAGCCCGATCCTGGACCTGAGCCTGAGCCAGAACCTCCAGAACTTCCGGAACCTCCAGAACCGCCAGAACCGCCAGAATCTCCTGAGCCTGGACCTGATCCAGATCCTGAACCGGAGCCTGAGCCGGAGCCACCAGATCCTGAACCAGAACCAGAACCACCACCGGAGCCGGAGTCAGAACCGCCTGAACCGGAACCAGAGCCAGGGGCTGAGCCCGAGCCCGAGCCACCTGAACCGGAGCCCGAGCCCGAGCCCGAGCCGCCTGAACCGGAGCCACCGGAACCGCCTTGGCCATTTCCACCTGAGCCAGAGCCAGAAGAGCCACCGGATCCATTACCTCCCGAGCCAGATCCTTGTCCCGAGGTGCCTCCATTGGATGATCCTTGGCCCGTTCCTCCGTTGTTGTCTTGGCCTGAGCCTTGACCACCAGAACCGCCAGAGGAGCCATTGTCTTGGCCGGAAGATCCATCAGATGATCCCTCGCCGTTACGGTTGCTTCCAGATTGCTGCCCATCAGAACCCTGGCCGCCGGAGCCTTCTGGTGCGCCAGTGCCCTGCTGAGATTGGCTACCATCACCTTGTTCTGAATCAGAACCTCCTGAAACCGTATAAATGATACTACAAGCAGTTCTGGGGATGCTAGATTGATGGATCAAGTTGCTGACACATTGCCCAGAGACGCATACTTGATTGGCCTGACATGATTCCTGTGTACTACCGCACATAGAAGTATCGGTAGAGATACTAAGGGGTGTGCATCTGCCCCCCAGGCATATAGAGCCAGGCTCGCAGGGCTCGGTGGATGAGCCACAGTTCTTAGCTTGGTCTTCGTCCGAGGTGATGTCAAGAACCTGGCATTTTCCGGAAACACAAAGCTGGCCAGCCTTACAGTTCTCTGAAGAATCTCCACAGTTATAGACGTCGTTCGAGATGAATACTTGTCGGCAATATCCATCCTCACAAGATGTTCCGAGGGGACAGGATGTAGTCGCATCGCAGGCTTGGACGTTGGTACCGAGGATGAAAGGAACGCAGTTGTCGCCGAGACACCAACTTCCAGCATCGCATACCGTGTTGGAAGATCCACAAGATGTTGGGTCTGAACCGATATCGATCTTCTGGCATCGTTGGTTGATACAGAGGGACCCAGCGCTGCATGACTCTTGGCCGCAGCGGCTAGGATTGGCTGTGATTTCGATAGAGGAACACTCGCCGTTGTTGCACCATTGTCCGGGTTTGCATGATTCAGCATTGGTGCCGCAGTTCTCTGGGTCTGATCCCAGATCCAGGGGATAACATTCGCCGGCAACGCAGAGTTCTGAGGGTTGGCAGAAGTTGCCTTGCCTTCCGCAGTTTCTTGGGTCAAGTCCGATAGTTGTGCTAGTGCAGCTTCCCCAGGTACAGATCTCAGGTAGAGGGCATCCTCCGTCTGCACGCGAAAGGAGGTGGGAGGGGTTCTTCTGGTAAGGGTACGCATACGTAGGGATAGCCGTGATGGCCATGGCCACCAGGGCTCGCCATGCCATATTCGAAGTCATGGCGGTTGGTCGATAGTCACTTGGGTAGCTGTTGTCGGACGAATTTGATGATAGAAACTATTGGGAAGATGTTTCTCATCCTATTTATTTCATGAAATGGTACAAATAGCCAGTAACTTTCACCGGAGGGATGTCCACCATACCTATGGCCATGCCAGTTGCCCCTTTCTCGAACAAAACATGGCCCAATACCGATGGCCGAGACCTCATGGTCGAATGTTTGATTAGAATGAAGAATTTGATATGCTTGATATCGCGTGGCGAGTGAATGGTGATGTACGTACAAACTCTGCAAAAAGTGGATTAAGACCTGCATAAATAGGTGGAAACTGCAGGTCAACTGAGGTTAATCGATCTAATAGGCCTATATCATTATCTAATCTTTAGTTATGATATGTCTGATCTGCGTAAGGAGAGGCTATGCAGCTAGTAACGCCACGACCCTGTTGCATTTTGCAGAGTGTGCTTTTCACATATCATATCATAGGATCTGGCGTTCGGGTTTCTCGGATGCTGCCTGACCTCAAACAGATCAAGATTGGGACAGGTAATGCATACCTCTGTGAGATCTCGTCTCAAACCAAACACCAGGTATATCCAACGCATGTATCCGAGATTAGACATGATTTGGCATAACAAGCTGACTCAACAACAAAGTACCTGGCATTGAGGACGAACGTGTTCCCAATATGGATCTTGTTTCATTATCAAGGCTCCTCAGTTTTACCCAGTTTGATAAGAATAAAAGAAGATCGATAAGGCTGATCTATCATTCCCTCCTTTTAGAAATGTAGACGTAATCTATCTCGCCGAGATATTGCACGAGGTTGCTACATCGATCGATCTATCATTCCATATGAGCTGGGAAACCCTGTTGTTTGTATGTCTTCAGGCGCCAAGCAAGGCTATGCTGGGGATGCTGCTGTTTAAGATCTGCATGCGTTGTCTTTCATCTCTGCATCAGCAGCCAAGAAGTGGCGGCTGGGACACATGCATCTGTGTAACCAACAGGCCGAATCTTTACGGCCGGTGCCTCAGGTACCATTAATGGTGATGATACCCAACTAAGAGCTTATCAATACGCTGTTAGATGAGTATAGATACATACAGGGACGTCCAGCTGAGTACTGCTTTTGTCAGTTAGTGTTACACACGTTCAAGCTTGTCATCTTCAAGCTCTGGCAGGTTTCCGGGCTCCTAAAGTGGCCCTGTTCGTGTACAGTTGGCTGATACTGTCTGATACATCATGTAGGAAGTCAAGGATATGCTATTGCTAGTCTTTCTCCATACTGGCTACCTGTCCAAGTGGAAGTGTCTCACTTGGAGAAACAAAACGTCTCTTGATATTACCCCTCCTTGCCTACCTATGTAGCAATGCAACAGTCTCAATGCCCATAAGCAGGGTCAAGGGTAGGATCATGAGAATGCAATCATGATAAGCGATATTATGAAACACTCGCCGGTACTTGGTTGGTATACCAGCTAAGTCCCTGCGGCTGCGACAGAAGAAGCCAGCCACATGTCAGTGCGGATTTTGGGGTTTCTCTGATTCTGACTCTGCGCCGATGATATCAGCGCCGAACAAAGCCGAGACAAGCAGATGTTAGCTCAACGGGCAAGGATAATCGATTTCCAACGACGCCAAGTTTCAACACCAAATTTCGGCAGACTCCGAGTCTGGATGCATCTGGTAAAGTTATATGAAACATTTCAAGCCCCATTAGCGGCCGCCCCTCTTCAAGCTTGGCTGATCCAAGACTTTGCTAACCCTGAAAGAAGCTGTCAATCTGCCCTACGGCTTGAATTGGCTCACATTCCTTGTCAACTTCGCCACAGAGTGGTGAAGTTGATGTCAAAGGCCAGGATAACAAAGCTGAACGGGAGTAACTAGAGTTTCTAGTGCTTCTCGGATGATGCCTGTTTCTATTTTGCCCTAACGTGTCTCAGTTATTCCGGCTTCCTGCATCAGGCTTAGTATGATATCTCATGTATCAAGGCCAGTTTCTAAAGAGCGTTGTTTGCATGGCTTGACCTAAGTTGCAATATCAATCATCACCAGTAGTTTATCGTAAACAACAGCGCAAGTGACGTGTTGAAGGATCAGCAGATTCGTAGCGGTCTGCAAGCCAAGGCAGTTAAGATAACGAACAGGGCAAATCCTCCCTTTGTGTAACAACGGATATACATTTGCAGCCAATGAATCATGGTCTGTGGAGAACTGCTCAGCTGCCAAATATTAATCTTGTCTCATAAAATCCAACCCTCCTGCTTTCTGTCAGCCTTTCTCCCGATTGAGCGACCTAAATCTCTTGTGGTCTCAGAAGAGATCTGTTACAGATCAGGATCTGAACACATGATACCTAGATGCCGTGTATCCGCCGGGGCAGTCAGTCCGCTAGCCAAGCATTGTACTGAGATATAATAGGCGCAAGGGGAGGAGACAAGACAATGAGTCAGTCAGTCGTCGAGACCGTCGACTCTTCAGAGTTACTTACAAGATATTGAGCATCTCATACTGATATCAATACCTCAGACACTGGCTCACTTGATCGAGACTACTTGAATAACCGCGTTGTATTGGAGACTCGAAATTCTACATGTTTGTTGATGATGGATGTATCATATGTTACACAAGAATATGCACCATCTCATGCCCACCAGTAGCTCAGACATGTTACACAAACACATGCAACAGCTAATATCCACATGTTTCGCAGAGATGATATGAATTCCCCAGAAACCAAGCATTCTTAACCTCTAAGACCTTTCAAGCAATGACTGATTCCTTTCTGGGTACTCTACCCCGCTCTGGTGAGGTGGAATAGGGGCTTTTAAACTTGTTTCTTTGTAAGTGGCCGTGAATACACCTCTTGTCCGGAAGTCGGCCACCATGAAACACCAAAGCTCATGCATTTAGACCAGATGACCAACAAGGGCAACAGATCTTTTGAACAGAGGAAATTCAGGTGAATTCACCACCCATTTATCTCCATCTTGTTTTTTTCGTTAACGAAGTCCCGTTTAGTCCCATTGTCCAGTATGCACAAAGGTAGTCTCGAGCACTGGGCCGTTGGCCACATATCCGTTATCAAGTTATCCTCATTGCTCCTATATTGGAATTTGGATACGTTCACTTCAAATTGCTACTGATCCCGCATGCACAACTCCCGCAATTGCTCACGTTATTGACCATCTATCCTACATGTCAACGGGGTCAACCCTACCACAAATCATCATCACAACTTCTTATCCTGCCCTTTCCCACTACCGCGTAGTCCTATCGGCTCGAATTCCCCCCCATCCCCTGCAGCTCGATAGATCACAGCATGATCACACCAGGCGGTCCATTATCACCACTCCACCCCAAGCCATCTCCGTGGGACCTTGACAACAACATCTGGTGCCCCAATCTTCTTCCGGGCCTTTTTCACAGCACTCGCAAACGCCCTTGGGTTTTCCAACGGCGCATGTGCAACACCGTTACCCGTTTCAACGTGAGTCTGTCCATCTTGCGCATACCAAGCCAGATGCGTAACATACGATCGGGACAGAAGAATTTCAAACAAATGTGCGACATTGGTTCTAGCCAGGCACGTGTCATAAGCTTCCCCATGTTTGAGGAGGCTGAATATAGCCCCGCGAGAGTCTATGAGAGCGTCTGGGAAAGCTGATATTTTAGATAATACCTCTCGTGGTAGATCCTGATGACTGGTTAAGAAGGAAAGAGTGTGCTCTCGGATCATGTTGTCTCCATCGTTTAGGAATTCTGCAAAGGCAAGGAGTATCCTCTCGTTCATAACGCGTGCATTTGGGTGACGGAAGAGCATATCTAGAAACTTTCTGCGTCCACGACTGTCGCTCGATGCCAACGTCTCACAATACATGGCAACGGCATCGTCAAGTCCCGGGGACAGATTCGGGCGTTCGGTCCAGGCTTCGAGAGCAGCAACTCGTATACCAGCGTCAGGGTCCTGGAGAGCTTCTTTAATCACATGAAGTAGTGAGTCTGGGGGATCAGCTGTTGCCCATAAAGCGCGAAAAACAGTCTCTCTTTTCTGAGGGTTTTGATGAGACAGGTGTGTTCTCAAGGATGTATTCAAGGTCTGGTTGAAGTCTAAGTGGTGGCCTTCCACGACGTGTACTGCCAGTCGACGAACAAATTCCTCTTCATCCACGAGGCACTCAATCACTGAATGCAACACCATTTCAGGAAGCTTAGGTTGGCCATCGAACAGTGCAAGCACTCCCCAACGAACCTTCCAATTGGTATCTTGAAGATGTGAGATGATACTAATAAGCAACTGCTCATCGAAAGGCGGCATAACAGCATCAGACTTGCGAGCTGTGGAAGGGGAGTACCCGAACACGGACTTGTGAAAAGACTCATCTTCGAAGCAGGAAACCATGGTTTTGAATACCGCTTCTGACAAACGCTTTTGGCACCGTAGTAGCCTTTTCGCCGCTGCCTGAATGTCCAATTTTGCGACCCCCAGGCACATAACGAGAGAACAAAGTGCGTCTTCCATATCCGCCAAGTCGCTTCGTCCGTATAATGAGTTGATGGCAGAAAGCTGGACCAGATGATTCGAGTCTTTCAGGCAGGTGGATATAGCTTGGAGATCTTTCAGGTCGAGATGTGACTGGTGGGCCAGAGCATCCAGAGAGGCCAATCTCATGACTACTTCCTGACGGGAAAGATATTGAATGATCTGGTTGATAGCAGTCCGCTTTAAGGTTTGAAAATAGTAACCAAGTGCCAATACCGCAATTGTTGCAGTTTCTAAGTCTTGATCCTTGACAAGGGCCAAGCCAATGTCAACAAGTTGCTGGGGCTCACCCTCCTCCTCTTGAATTTCGGTTCCCCGAGACCTCAAGAATTGAATCCAGTAGGAGTTGTTCGTTAATATTCTAATAATCTTATCTCGGGTTATACGCCCCTCTTTAGGATTGCACAGACGAATTGCAATACATTCAAGAGTGTTTTGAGGTAGATGTTGCTGCTCATCTAAAATGTCGATTGCAAGCTGCTTCAGCGGTTCGTGTTCAATGCCGACACATGTAGAGATCGCTTCAATGTGAGCAGCAACTGCTTCAGGATCCTCTTTCAGAGCTGAAAGCACGGCCATCTTGATCCCATGGTTTGAGTTACTCAGACACCCGATGATGGCGTCAGTAACATCCTTAGTCCAAGATCGCGGCGGCCCCGAAGCTTTGATGGCAATTTCCTCCAGGCTTCCTTCTTCGTCGTAGCCAGCCATGAACAACATGGGCCTCAACATAGAGGTTAGGCCTCGATCAATGACAGAAGTGGGACCGGCCGTTACCAGCTTCTGAGGCTGGTCACGCCGAAACCAGCATATCAAAGCATCTGCAAACTCGGAGGGCATGCGGGACTGAGACCATTTCTTGGATGCTGTCAAGGCGGCTCGACATATGTCTGGGTCCTCTTGCTGTAACATCATGAGATGCGGTCTGCTTGGAAACTCAGGCTCTTCTGCAATGGTTGGCCTCCTATACATCTCTCGCTTGGCCTGGTACATGGCCCACTTGCCTAAGTGATCCTCAAGCCTGCTTCTGTGTTCCCTTAGCCTCTTGGACATATTTGAGGGATTCAGCTCCATAAGACAGTGCATAGTAAGTCTCTGATGAGCCAGACCCAACAAATCGAGGGGGTCCGCATCAACTGCTCGCAAGAACTGCATTGTCCCTTCATCTGAGCCAGCAGGCCCTGAATGAAGTAGCCCAACAACGAACCGCCACATGATATCATGACGCCATGAGTACTTGTGCGTCGCCAGGAAGTCCCTTGGTTTCACGGTTGGTTGAGATAAAGGGTTCCCCTGTAGTGTCCCATTTTCGTCAAAGTTGAGACAGATAAGCTTCCCCTTTTGGTGCCACACCCGCATAAAGTATCGCGCTGCGAAGTATTCTTGGAGAGTCAGGTGTAGAAAATGGTAGGTCCTGCTTGGTTTACCAACTGATGAATCCGATGTCCGCAGGTATGAGAGTTTCCGCAGGGTTCTGTCTGCGAAAGTCCCGTCTCTACTAAAATGTCGACAGATGACATTAAGATGTCTTTCCTGAAACTCAGCCACGTTGCTGCAAATCCCGGTAAAAGCAAGGCCTTCGACCAGACAGCATTCGGCCTCGACGAGTTTCTCTAACTCGGTATCGTAAAGCTTATCATCTTCAGTCACGGCTGTCCCATCAATCCTTTTGCCCAATTGCACGATGTCTTTCTTCCATAACCCCTTTTCGATGGCGTGGTAGAGGTCTGTCATTGTTTCTGGGCCCTGGTCTTGAACCTGGTCCCAGCCGTAACAAAGAGCATCGAGCTGAATCGGTATACGAACCAGGTCTTCCAAAAGCGGGCGCGACTCTAGAAACTCCTTGATCGCCTCGTACTTTGCGGGTTCCATACGTTCCACATATTGGTAAACCTGATCCAGATTGAAACCAATCATGTCGAGCTCCAGGTCAAATGGTTGTATGTCTGAACGAAGCACGACAGACGGCCGGGAGAGAACCAAGACATTTGGCTGATTCAGGAGATGCACGACAAACCGTGCTAGGTCAATTCGGGACTGCAGGTCATGCCAAATTTCATCCAAGCCGTCAAGCAAAAATAGAGTCTTCCCATTACTGGGATTGGTACACACATCCCGCAATGCCCTCGCGAGAGCGTCGCGTTTAGGGTGCTGGGAAAAGAACTCATCGCGGAAGAACTCTTCGAGATCATACCTGCCCGCCCGGAATCGCAAATTTCGCAATCGAACCCAAAGGATGCGGTCAAAATGATTCTTCCAAACCGTACGATCAACGAAGTCGTGGATGGCTTTCTTGCAAAACGTCGTCTTTCCCGCGCCGGCCTGGCCTCGAACCAGGATTCTTTTCGGGCTCTGTGACCCTGCGCTGCCAAATTGTACAGTATCAAAGATGTCATGAAGTTGGATCTGGGTGCCTCCATCAGGTCCTTGAACATTCAAGCGTCTCCACAAGGACAGGTCAGAGAGACGATCGCCTGACTCGAGAAGAGATGGCTGTGAACGGACGACTTGTTTCCCGTTCTGGGGAAGTCCTATGAGATTGATGTAGCACTGATCGAGAGGCAATCTCTCCCCTGAGAGTCGTTCAACCTTGAGACTTTCTTCGGTATAGCAATATTGCGTGATCCAGTCATCGGCGTCTGCTAGAGATGCAAGTCTATCTTTCAGGTGGCCAGCTGTGAACTGTTGAATATCTGTTGAATCTTGAGAAGAAGCCAATTTCTGCAGTTCGCCGAGGGAAAAATTATCGAGAAACCCGGGGTTCGATAAGATCACCGTTGGATTAATGTCTCGCCCAGCTTGATACTGGACATGGCCATGATTGTTAAATGTTGTCCTCTGTCCATGGTCGGCCATCCTAGTGGACCTGAACCCTTGAGAAGCATTCAAAAGAGCCAACAAGTAGAAAGAATAGCCCTGCTACATGTATAGAACACGAGCGACAATCAAAAGATGGCGAGATCGGAATAGTCACTTGAGCCTGTTGGTATGGAGGGCTGGTCTCTCTGGGAGGTAAGTGAGGCAAAAAGATGCATCAAGGAAGCTGGTGAGAAACCGATTGAAAAGCATGCAGGCTTACAAGGGGGTTGAAAATGGTTCTCAGCCGCAAGTGAGGCAGGGATTGTTGAGCGCCACGGCGCCTAAAGTGCAAAATACAGCACTGAAGCCCTCTCCTTGGCATTTCGCCAGACCAATCATCAACTAGGGTGCCAAGGAAGAGAGTAAGCTGACAGCTGATGCTGTTTGACGGAAGAGACAGATGTTGCGATGGTTTGACAGTTTTCCAAGGGACGGGAACAAACATAAACGCGATATCGACTAGGTACAAGGCTATGAGCTATATAATTTATCACCCTAGGTATAGGCGACTTATTAATTAGACGGGCTCTTGTTTACAAGGTTGAAATACAACAGGCAAACTGCTAAGATCCCATGACCTGGACTCGGTCGCATAAGGCTGACTGCTGCTTGGCAGTAACTTCATTGGTTCTCGACACTTCAACCTAAAACCACAGGCTGATTGATGTTTTTCAGACTATATATATTTGACCAGGGTCGAACTCAAGGTTATAGATCTCTACAAGCTGAACCTCAAACAGGATTAGAAGGTTTTAGTCTGTGGACCTTGATCACAATGTCCGACTACGGTCTCGATATATGGTACACCGGAGACAATCCAGAAGTCGAGTGCGTTCATTCAAACCGAGGCTCCACCCAGATGCGCTCATTCTAACCATCCCGTAGCATCGTCTTCGTCCATGGATTACGTGGTCACCGAGAAAAAACATGGTCAAGGGACGGCACCTTATGGCCTCAGGAGCTCCTCCCGCAGGACGTGCAAAACTCCCGCATCATGAGCTTTGGATATGATTCTAGCATCACTCATTCTGACACTGCCGAGGTCACACAGGGAAGCCTCGATAACGAAGCTCGAAGTCTCTGTTCTTTGCTCCAGGAACAGAGGTCGTCACCCGAAACAGTATGTCTATCCTAAAGCCATTTCATCGGCAGTATTGTTAACAACATCCAGAGCTGTCGTCCAATTATTTTTGTTGCTCACAGTCTCGGAGGATTAGTTTGTGCAAAAGTTGTCATTCTAGGTGAAAGAAACGCCAACGGCGATGGCGTGGAAGCCGTAGCCAAAAGGATCAAAGGCCTGATCTTCCTCGGTACTCCCTTTGCCGGCAGCAATGTGGCCAAGTTGGGCGACATCGTCCGAAAGATCTTCAACGTTGTCAGGAAAACCGACCAGAACACTCTCAAGATTCTTAAGGAAGAGTCTCACGATCTGCAAGAGTTGGGTACTGCCTTTCCAGAAGTCATCCGGAAACACAACAGTACCCAAGACAAGATCCATATTGTGTTTTTCTATGAGACCCTAGACACTCATGGAACACGAGTACGTACTAGCGGACACAATCTTAACGGTTACCAGTCTAATATTTCTAGATCGTCGAGCAGAAGTCAGCATCGTACCCCGGCATCGGAGAAATACTGCCTATTCGAGGAAATCACATCAGTATCTGCAAATTCGACACTCGGGACAACGATGGCTACAAGGTTGTCAAGGCCAAGATACTCCAGATGATTCGCGGCGACATTCAAGATAGCAGTGATAACGTATGTTTCTCAACCGCGGCTATAAATTCAACTAATCGGTTATAGGGAGGGGGCATTGTGTTTAATAACTACGACAGGGTTATTAACCAGGCAGCGGGAGATATTCACATCAACTCTCAGTCGTTTTCCTAGAACTTTATGCAATAGACTATCTCGCTTTCCACGTTTCGCCTCCAGTGGTGATGCCCATGTTTCGCGACTCATTGCTTGATGATGTGAGAAAATTCCGAGAGCAACGTCATAGGCTGCACTGATTTCGAAGAAAGCAAGCCCAAATAATACGGCCCGGATTCAGATTGAGTTACGTTTGGGGCTTCAAGTAGTTTCTGGCTTTGACATAAGCGATTGCCAGTCACTGATAAGAAACCTTGGAGATTCTGGTCACTTGGAGGCGACTGACAGGCCAATGTCAGCAACAGTTAATGAAAGATGCAATATTGTATTGATGGTTTGTTTCTAAGCTATGTTCCTTTTGCATGCAAAATATCCAATTACAAAAAAAGCTCATACAGGTCATATATGTCATAAGTTACTCATTTTAAATATGCAGTCGTTGCTCTCATGGTTCCAGACTCATGGAGATGCTTGTAGATAAAGAGATCTTAAAAGAAAAAGCGATAAGCAGGCTTCTCATAAGCGGGCTGGTTGGTAGTCTCAACCGCCTTAGGGGTTGTGACAGGAGTCTGATAGACCTTGGTGGTGGATCGGTGGAAAGTGGTGATATGGTTGCCAGGGGCCAGGCTGGTAGGCACCGCGGGAGGGACAACCTTGGTAGGGGCGGTAGGATGGAGGACTCTCGAGTCGGAAGGGTACCATTTCTGGATTTGAGTCGTAGCGGTGGCATAGACGGTCGAAGTAACAGCGCCGATGGGGCAATCAGTGACCGTGGGAGGGCAGGCAGTGACGGTGAAGTACTGGGTGGTGTAGAGAGTGGATGGCTTGGGAGGGTAGTAAGTAGCACCAGGACCGGGAATCACCTGGGTCTTGGTGACAGGGCAAACAGTGACTGAGAGAGCAATTGTCTCGGTGGTGACATGAGGAGTGCCGGGGCAGTTGGGAACGTTGGGAGGGCAGGCAGTGACAGTTCGAGTGTTTGTCGTGTAGATGGTGGAGGTCGACCAGGCAGTAGTGACAATCAGCTTGGTCGGTTCGGGCTGCTCAGGCTTGGAGGGCTGCTCGGGCTCAGAGGGCTGCTCGGGCTTGGAGGGTTGGCCAGGGGTAGAGGGCTTGGTAGGAGCAGGCTGTTTCTCAGTGACTGGGCAGATGGTAGTGGAAATGGCGATGGTCTCGGTCGTGACGTGGGGTGTCAGAGGGCAGTCAGGAACCTCAGGACCACAGGTGGTGACAGTACGGACGTGTGTGGTGTAGACAGTTGAGGTAGACCATTCAGTTGTCTTGGCTGGTTCAGTGGGCTTGGGCTCGGTAGGCTTGGGCTCGGTAGGCTTGGGTTCAGTTGGCTTCGGCTCCGTCTGGTGCTTCTCAGTCACAGGGCAGATGGTAGTGGAAATCGCAATGGTTTCTGTGGTGACATGAGGAGTAGGCGAGCAGTCAGGAACTTCAGGACCGCAGGTAGTGACAGTGCGGACATGTGTGGTATAGACAGTTGAGGTAGACCAGTCAGTTGTCTTGGCCGGTTCAGTAGGCTGGGGCTCCGTGGGCTGAGGCTTGGTAGGCTTGGGTTCAGTTGGCTTGGGCTGGGTTGGCTTGGGTTCAGTGGGCTTAGGCTCGGTCTGCTGCTCGGTCACAGGACAGACAGTGGTCGAGATGGCGATAGTCTCAGTAGTGACATGAGGAGTAAGTGGGCAGTCAGGGACCTCTGGGCCACATGAAGTAACAGTGCGGACGTCGGTTGTGTAGACAGTTGAAGTGGTCCATTCAGTAGTGGAAGGAGGCTGGGTGGATACAGCCTCAGACTCGCTGCCAGTAACTGGCTTGGTAGGAGCAGGCTTGGTGGACTCTACCTTGGTGACTGGCTTGGTGGGAACATCCTCAGTCACAGGGCAGACAGTAGTAGAGATGGCGATAGTTTCAGTTGTGACATGAGCTGTGCCTGGGCAGTCAGGTACATCGGGAGCACACGAGGTCACAGTGTAGACGTTGGTGGTGTAAACAGTCGAGGTAGTCCAGTCGGTGGTGCTGGCTGGCACGGTAGGCTTGGACTCAGTGGGAACTGGGTAGGTGGGCTGATCGCCACTCTCAGTAGCAGTCTCAGTAACAGGCTTGGTCGATTCCTCATGACCAGTCACGGGCTTTGTTGGCTGTTCCTCAGACTCGGTGGCGGTTGTAGTAAACTGCACCTCAGTCTCGGTAGCAGGTTGGGTAGGCTTGGGCTGAGTGGGAACTGGGTAAGTGGGCTGCTCTTCAGTCACAGGGCAGACCGTGGTCGAGATAGCGATCGTCTCAGTCGTGACGTGCTTGCGACCAGGACAGTTGGGGATCTCGGGTGGACAAGATGTGATTGTTCGGACGTCGGTTGTGTACACAGTTGAAGTGGTCCACTGAGTAGTCTGCTCAGTGCTGGGCTGGGTCTCAGTGGGATGTTCAGAACCAGTCTCGGTCTCAACCTCGGTTTCAGTAGTAGCCTTGGGAGGGGGATAAACACCAGTGGAAGAGCCAACAGTATGCTGGGTAGACTGGGTCTCGGCAGTGCCAGTCTCGGTGTGAGGCTTGGGAGGAGGGTAAACACCCGACGAAGTGACACTCTCGGTCTCCTCGGGGACAGGATAGTCAGGGGTAGAGACGGGAGTCTCACCGTTGTCAGTGACTGGCTTAGTCTCTGTGATAGGGCAAATAGTTGTCGATACAGCGATGGTCTCGGTGGTAACGTGCTTGCCTGGGCAGTTGGGAACCTCAGGGGGACAAGATGTCACAGTGTAGACGTTGGTAGTGTAGACGGTTGATGTAGTCCATCCTGTAGTAGAGGCCTTCTCGACCTCGGTAGTCTCTGGCAGAGCAGGCTTGGTGGTTTCGGTAGGGACCTCAGTTGTAACATCACTACCGGGCTGAGTGGTCTTGATGCCCTCAGGTGGGGGGTACGCATCAGTAGAGGCTTCTTGAACAGGCTTGGTAGAATCTGTGTTGCCAGCAGGAGGAGGATACATGTCAGTTGCGGTTGTGACCATGGCAGTGGTCACAACAGCGGTGGACTCTTGCTCGGACTCTGATGGGGTGTTCTCTGGAGGGGGATAGACAGGAGTTGGTGTTGATACATCAGTGGTAACTTCAGCCTCAGTTGACGGTTTGTTCGCAGGAGGAGGATAGACAGGAGTTGGTGTTGATACATCAGTGGTAACTTCAGCCTCAGTTGACGGTTTGCTCGCAGGAGGAGGATAGACATTAGTCGGAGTTTGAACATCAGTGGTGTCTTGATCAACAGGCTTGCTGGCTGACTCAGTGGCCGTGGGCTCGGGAGGTGCATAGTTGGTAGTATCCTGGTGCTCTGTAGTGGCGACAGTGGGGACCGGAGGAGGAGGAGGAGCATACTGAGTAGTATCTTGTTGAGGCTCGGTGTTGGCTGACTGTTCTGGGGGAGGGTAAAGACCGGTTGGTTCGACAGGAGTTTCAACCTCGGAGATGGGGCAGATGGTAGTTGAAACAGCAACGGTCTTTGTGGTTACATGAGGGGCATTAGGGCAGTCTGGAACGTCCTGGGGACAGTCAGTGACTGTGAAGGTCTGTGTTTCATAGACGGTCGAAGTTGTGTAGCCTTGGGGAAGGTTGTAGTCCCCCCTTGGCTGACGACGGAAGTCTAAAGCTGCAGCGTTGGCCGCGCCAATAGCAGCGGCAGAGAGTAAAAAGAAGCTTCTCATCTTCCTTGTCAAGTATCAACGAATGTTGTAAGCGAATGAAAGGGTTGATGAAAACGAGAGTGAATTGTTGCTGAGAAAAGATGTGTAACGAGCTGGTACAGCATGAATCTTTATACCAGCTTGACGAGACAGATCGTCAGGGCAAACGCAGCTGAGGATTCCGCTTGGAGCGAGCCGAGTCAAACCAGACTTGGCAGGTCTCCATAGGGCCCAGCTGGAATACGGGCGCTTGCATAGAAAAACATGGCAGGGTGAGGCCATTCCGGGCTACCTAAACTGGATTGGCAGGGCGGTCAGTGGTTGGGTGGTTGGATGAGCAGTTCTGGACGAACAGCGGCTGCATCTGATAGTGGACCAAGCAAGTTGTATCCGAGATATCCAGCGGCTCGCTTCCAAAAATACGCTGTGCCGATCATGATGTGAACAGGGAATCGGTGGTCTTTGGCCCCTCCGTAAAGAACGGAGCACATAGAACACGAAGCTAGATAATGGATCAGTCTGTTTAGCCTGTAGAAACATTTTGGTAGTGAACGAATGTCTTGGACGTTCAGGTTTCGGTGCACACGAAACAGACATGCACAAGGTCTCGTGTTGGGCCTACGAGTGATGTGATTGTGTGCTATTATTGGATCCTCGGCCACCTAGCGGCTATAAACAGATCAGTCTCTTCAGGTGGTTGGTTCGTGATCCCTGTAAGCCCTCATGGGCATCATCCAATGCCGTCGCTGGCTCGTGGGGCTCTGTCTCAACAAGACCGGCCTAGATTAGATCAAACAGCAAACTCACCACGTCAATTGACGATTGATTGCATCGGTATACGAGATAGAACTGATAATAGAATGTTTTTTTATTTTTTGACTTTTAGTATGCAGAAGCGGGACGGAATCTTTTCTTGGAAACAGACAGCTTCTGCATATACCAGACTCTAAGAAAAGAATTGAACTCGTGTTCGGCATTAAATTGCCAGAGGAGAAGAACTAGCAGAAATGTCTCAGACAATATCTAATGAAGCGCCTGAAAACAATTCAAACAGTCAAGATCGTCATTGAATCTGCAAGGAAATTAAAAGGAACCTGAAACAGATGGCGTAGGATTGGCGCTTATTCACTGGTTGTTAGCGCGCGGTTCATGGGCTTTTTGACAGACGCCACTATCGGCCGAACTACCCTGGAGATAAGGAGGATGTTGCACAACTCGAGCATAAAAACTGCAGAAAAGCCAATTTGAATATATATCGGGATTAAAGTATGTAGATCTATATTTTACTATATTCGTAAAAGTCAGAAGTAATTGATGCCTTCAGAACAGCCTGTGACAAAGCGCTGCTAAAGACCAAATATCATGGCGGCATTATCTGAATTCAGAGAAACAATCCTTGAGCTATCATTCTCACCTAAACACCAACTTCGACCACTGCTAAAAACATGACTCTATATTCCTTGCAGCATCAACCATATCACTCGTGAATCAACACCGATATTGCATCAAGATCCAGGTCACGGCATCTGCAACTTTCTCTGGGGCTGTCAGATGCATCCTATATCCAGACCCTGCAACATGCTCAGACTTTGATCGTTCCGACAAGTTCAGTAGCTTCCTCTGAACATTTCCCCCTGTAATATCCATTAACTCTTTCATCCCGGTTCTTTCGGCTTCTGTACCGATCTTGTTGAGATCGACTGTGTAGTCTGCATACAAGACCATCAGAGGCACACGTCCAAACACCGCCTGGTCGACACTTGGTAATTCCTCAACCAAAGAGTCATGTCCGATGGCATTATACGCTGCAATTTCCCTTTCTGCCGTAACTCGATGCTCTGGACGAGCTTCCTCCTCCAACAACGTCTGCCATGCTGAATCGCCTAAGCGATGGGTTTCCCCATAACACAACTTGAGGGAGTTAATTCCAGATTGGGAAGCCTGAGCCAATGGATTTGGAGGTGTCATCGGCATCAGCTCGGCATTTGATTCCACAAACACAAAACCCTTGAATTGAGCCAGATTTCTCAACCCCACAAACTCTTGTACTATGGTGCCTCCATTGGAATGACCAATCATTATATAAGGTGGAGCAATCTTGCAAGTCCGAAGAAGCGTATGTAACTCCAGGGCCAAATCCGGAGCAGATCTGGAGTCGCTTGCAGGAGCTGGGTCGCTTAGGCCATATCCCGCGCGCTCATAGTTGACAACACTCATAGACTCGGCCAGAAGCCGAGTGACTGCGGCCCATTCTTTGATGCTGCTGGCAATATCGGGAATAATGACAACAATTGGGTTGTGGGCACGTCGGGGCGGTCCGCGAATAGTCACCTCGAGTTTGTACGGCCCCAGATCCACAAGAGTCGTCGTATTGAGCTTGACAGCCATGCTAAGTAAGACCTGGATGTGATATCTGCAATTGAGCTTGTAGCTGAAAGATTCGTCTTCTCAGAGTACGATAGTTGGCCGAATTAAAGACCGCTCAGAGCCCTGTATTTCAGCTGTACAGTCAATCGTCGGCGAACTCAGAATTTATGCGGTGTAATGGTGTGACCAGAGTCCACATGGCGTCTCTGAAGCCGATGAGTTGTGCGGGGTTATTCGTTATCTAAACTCCGATATTCGCTCACGGTCAAACTACGGATAGGCCAACATGTCTTGAACAGGGATGACTCTGGATATGCTTATCCTCGTCTGGACCGACCTCCTGTTTCTTGCTACTAAGCGAATTCGGTACACAAGGCTGTGGATAAGAAAACTAAACCAAACACGACATAAATACACTTGATAAGTAAGCAAAATGATATTATACTGGAATTTCTATTGCAATTCTTCCTACAACATATCCATCTCGTGTCAAAATAGAGGCTTTCAGCTTGGCGTGGCTAGTTATTTGATATTAGGAATTGTCTAATTTGCACAGATGCTGTCCTCTATAACGAGTCGCCGCTTGCATGTCGTATGGCTCTTCTAATTTTTAACCCCCCAAACCGTTGACCATTCATTTAATGTGCTCCGCCTCTCTAATCCGAATCATCCTCATCTTCTGACTCCGGCGGGGGCCGTGGGTTGCAGCCCAAGGCACCAACCCAGAGAATAAGATTTCCCTCTCTGCCGTCTCGAATATCAATGCTCTCGCAGGCACCCTCAGCGGCAACCGGTGCTTGTGCCAGTTGCTTGGCGAAGAAAGCCTTGGCAGCGTCGTTGCCGTCTTCCCACTGGAACACAACAGACTCTGTCACCTTGTCGCCGGCTTCCATACCAGGCGCAACCACGGGAAGTAGTTGGTGTCGTCTCCTCTCGCGAGGCAGATCCCACCAGGAATCCATGACGACCTTGAAGAGTTCTGCTCCGTATCCTTGGCGCCAGAATTGGGGCTTGATGAGGAACTCGGCTTCTGGCCAGCCAGAGATTGAAGAGTTCATGCTGAGGACATCTGCCAGGCCAGCCTCGCCAATCAGCTCGTTGGTCGACTTGAGAAATGCGCCAAACCACCAATGGCATTGGTCGTCCTGGACTAGAGCGTGAAGTTGTCGTTCCGACTCGGCCTTGTCTTTGTTCGGTCGACCGCGAGTTGTCGAGTTGTTCTGAACTTCGGGAATCATGCGAAGCTCGTGGAAAGCCTCAAGGTCATTCATATTAAAAGGGCGGATAACGAGACGTTCAGTCTCCATCGGAGGTCGATCTGAGGCGCTGGGGATTGGACGCTCTGGCAGCGTGACTGAGTAACTGAACCATGGCGTCACACCAAGTTGTTGTGCGTCCTGGGCACTAAGGTAAATGTTGAGTTTCTCTAGAGGTGCCATTGTTTCCATAATGAAGCTGTAGTGGAGGGGTTGAAAGGTGTAGGTAGAGAAT